>WSTH01001168.1:0-14275 GCA_019616345.1 Ceratobasidium sp. 395
CAAGCTGAAGGTTCTGAATCCCCCGGAATTCGAACCGCCAGCTCGTAAAACCTATCAAGCGACTTGGTTGTACTAGTACAAGCATTCGCATTAATCAAGCGCACACGACAAGGTTTTCTGGTTCAAGGCTACTCTCTATTCATCCCTCACATACCACGGACGCTTTATTCTTCCCAACCGTAATTTTTGCCTCGTTCGCTTCATTAATATACTCTTGTATGTTACGCAATCATACTGTACATATATGCGCGACGTCTCCTACCTTGCGACCCACAATGATCAATTGATATCACAACCTCACGCTTATCCTCTCCCGTCAACCTTCCCACAGATCACGCGCATACATACAACTCAATCATCCAGGACCAGCTGACACTCGGTCGCCGACCATCTGTTGTACGTACGTGTACATCAATACTATACCTCCCGAGCGAGCTCTCAGCTCGGAGCCAAGGCGCCAGAACACAGTCACTGGACCATACGGCGGTCACCGGACTGATATGCATCGTTTCTCTTCTTTTGCGTCTTTTCTCGAAGTCAACCTCTTCTCGAACCTACTAATCCTAAGGATAGAGTGAAGGAGTCTACAGTATATTCATTCTATACATCTAGACGTAACGAAAGAAGAAAAAAATAAACACGTGTGCATATACATACAATATTACATTTAATTCCCGTGTGCTAAAATTAGACGATTCAGACGGTACAGCTTGATTCAACGGACATGGCGAAGAGAAGACAAGGTGGAGCGGGAGTGGTGAAAGTGTTCCAGAACACAAAGAACATTATGCGAAAGAAAGAAAGAAAGAAACAAGAAAGAAATGAAATCATGTATGACGCGAGGGGCTCGACTCCGAAATAGCCTTTCCGACCTTCTTGTGGTAATCTCTCCGACCTTCTCGTTGTGAGATGATCTCCTCGACCTTCCTATCCTCTCTGAGATAATCATCCTCCTATGCGATAGGAAATCAACCCCCTCGGCGACGTCCCTCCGCCTCGCTCACAAACCAAGCACCAGTTTCTCACCCCACACAGGAAATGACGCAGCACAAACCTCCACATTTCAACCCCGCTTATCTCCTAATCACGGGAGATACGGCGGCGGCGAAGGCGCCCGACTCCCAACAGGCGTTCCCCTCGCCGGCGTCGTCCCCCCTAGACCCATCCCGACACCCAACCCACCAGGAGTCGTAACCCCGCTCACAATCCCTCGAGGCGTATACATCCCACTCGCCCCACCCGCGCCCATCTCAACAAGCTCAGGCGGACTCGTCCATCCATCTAAACCCGTAACCATCTCTTCGCCCACAGCCATCCCATCTCCATCTTCATCCTCCTCGGTCGGTCTAACAGGAACACCGATCCCAGCAACCCGTTTCCAATCATGCGATCCACATATAACGAGTAAACCGGTTAAAAGGACTGCGTCGAGAATGTCCCATCCTTCGGGCGTGAGTTCGAGTTGCGTTCCGGCGCTTGTGAGGCGGCGGGAGAGGACTGCTAGAGGACGGCCGTCGGGGTGTGAGCGGCAGATGTATCGGACTGAGGATGAGGTGGAGGATGAGGTGGAGAGGGAGAGGGAGGAGGATGTGCGGGATGAGGCTTCGGTCCAGGTTATCCAGGGGAGCAGGTTGGGAGAGCCGAAGCGTCGTTCTCTATCATCGTTTCCCATTTGTTAGTTCTGTGTAAAATAGAGAGGGAGAGAGGAGGATGGACATACCGATTTTCGAAGAACGGATTACTGCTATACATAATCTCATCCAAAATCTTCTTCTGCCCTCTCATCCGGACGCGGGTCAACCGTTTACCCCCGAACGAGCTCGACACCCACTCGATATTCGCAACTCGCTTCAACCTCCGACCGTCCGCGTCGACGTCTCCTCCGGTAGCAGTCCAATCGTCCGCGGAAACGTATCGAGCTAGAGTCGTATAGGGGCCGATGGTGGTGATCACAACCTCGGGTCGTCCACCATGCGAAAATACGCCCGACAAGAGTTGACGCGAGTCGAGCGTGAGGACGACCGGTTGACCCGGTACCTGCGCCGGATTCGGGTTCGGCGCGGGGCTCGCGCGGGTGATCATCAGGTTCGGAACCGACACCGCACCTGCACCTGTGCCTCGCGACCTCGGACCAACGACATTCGCACCCGTCAACGACGCAAGCGGGCGCGTAAAAGGCGCTTGACCATACGTCGGCAACGCATGCTCAGACTGTGCAGCAGGCGCCAACGGCATCGGGACTTGCACCCCGTTGTTATTGCTCGCAGGGTACCGCCTCCAATCATGTGGACCCGTAACGGTAATGAGCGCAGTCAATACCAGTGCATCGGCGTGCGGTAGACCGGTGCTGGTAAGCTTGAGCCGCGTGCCCAGGGCTGATTTACGCGAGACGAGTACGGCGAGAACGCGCCGTTCGAGATCGACGGCCTAAGGAAAAGAAAGTGTGGGTAGAAAAGAAAATCGAATTAGAAATCGATGTCGATCGGGTATCCATATGGCGTGATGGATGGGCTGGGACAAGTATCTTGGCACCGAGGTGTGCCCGACAAATGTGAAAAAATAGAGGAAAATGGAACGATGGCGGGCGAGGAGAGGAGAGTAGAGGGGAACGACGTACCTGCCAACGTCCCCGTTTCTCAGTCCATTTTATCCACGGTTGCCGTCCATATCGCTGAAAGCGCTAACCACCAGCCATCAGCTCAGCACACAAAGAAAGAACTGTCTCACACATACCTTGGTCGACCCCCAATCGCTAACCTTGAGCCAGCTATCCAACGTAATAATGACACCCTCTGTCTCGACCGTCGTACGCCGCCCGTTGGCGCCCGACGCCCATCGAATGACGGCCGCGTTGCGCGAGGTCGCGGGGTGGGAGATGACCGTCACCGGCCCGGCCGTCGCGACCGCGTACCGAATCGTCTGGCTCGAGCGTAGCAGTCCACGCAAGAGCGAAGTGGAATCGAGCAATAGAGTTTCAGCATACGTCGTCGGCGCCGGCGGTTCGCTCGGCGTAAACGGATTGACGAGCCCGTCGAGCGAGAGGATGCCGCACGGTCCAAAGACCATGCTCGCAGCCGACTCGAGAATCTGCGGGGGCATTATGTTGTCAAGCCCGGGTTACTTAAGAGATAGAGTCGTGGATAGACGGAGAGAAGAAGCAAGCTGGCCGCTTGCTCATGACGGAATGGAGCAAAAGGTAGCGAGGCCTCCTCATATCGTGAATGTGATTTCCTCTCTCGGCCCGAGCACTGCCACCGAGTTCTTATCTCCACTTGGCACAATTGCCCGAACTGTCCCGAAGCGCTGGTCTCGATCGCTGAACCTTGCGCGTGGCCATTGTTTCGAGCTTTTTGGGACTGGCTCCGGGACCGGTTTCGAGCGTTCTGGGACTGGAAGTCTATATTATTTATGACATTGTTCATGTTAAATTTAAAAGCATCTTGTTTAAACCATTAGTATCCCGAGAGCCTATACAGCCTCAACCCCCAAATCGAGCGAGCCGCCGTCTCCTCATCTCTTCAGCGTCGGCCACTTCAGCTTTAAGAGCCGGGGCCGGCGTCTTCTCCTCTTCCTCTTCCTCTTCCTCTTCATCCTCGTCCTCATCTTCATCCTCGTTATCTTCTACATGGGCTGAACTGGCAGGTACAGGCGCTCCAGGTACAGGTGCACGACCGACAGGCACAGGTGCACGATCAACAGGCACCACCCGCTCAGGAACAGACGCCGGCGCGGCAGGTCTTGGGAGCGGACCTGGCGAAGATGAAGTCGCCTCCTCCAAGCTCGCTTTAAGCGCAGCCTGCAACTCCGCATCCTCATCGTCGTAATGCCTGTCTCCGCCAGTCGGGAACGAACCAGGAAGACTCGGCTGCGTCGTCGAAGGCGGCGTCACAAAATACTCTGGATTCCCTTCTTCGACTCCAGCCGAATGGGTTCGTAAACTCTCAGCCATCGCAAGTCGAATCTGATCTTCCTCCTAAATACCCCAATTCATCAATACTCCCACTCCAAAAACAAAAAAGGAAAAAATAAACCCACCTCCTCCCTCGCCCTCCTAACCCGATCAGCAGCCTCCCGCCGCCGCCTCGCACCTTCCTCATCCACAGCCTCGTCCATCCCAGCTCCGAACCCGAACCCGTGCATCGCGGCCGCTTGTTCGCGTTGCACCTGTTCGAGTCGAGCTCGTGCTCGTGCGGCGCTCGCTGCGACCGGATCCGCGTCGGACGATGACGACGGTTCGTTGGTCGGTGTAGGTGGATCGGATGCTGGTGCTAGTGCCGAGGCTGGGAACGCGCCTGGAGGTGTTCGGCGAGATGGGGGACGGTCGCCGCCGTATCCCAGTCCTAAACCGGCTCCGCTTGACCCAAATCCAGCAGATCCACCATACCCAGCAGAAGAGCCGAACCCAGTCGTTGAGCCATATCCTCCAGGGACAGCCCCACTCGACCCACTCTCGTCCGGGAAATCATACACAACCCCGCCTCCACTCGCAGCAGCAGCAAGCGACGCCTGCAACGCTCGCTGTAACTCTACATCTTCATCTTCCAACCCGGGAACCGAACTCCGTTCACTCCGTTGGGCTATACCAGCAGCGTTCCGCTCCGTCCCCGCCGTACCACCAAAACTACTCCCACTCCCACCCATCCCCCCTCCTCCTGAAATGCCGGGCCGACCCCCCGTCCCAGTCGACCCGGCCAAACTAAAACCCTGCGGCGGACGAGGTGCGTCTTGGACAGAGTCGTTCAGCGTCTCGGCGAGTAGGTCCGCTTCGGTATCTGGGAGACCGTGTTCGGGGTTGGACGCGTCGGCTGGGCGGACGACGAAGACCGAGTAACCTATCATTTCCAGTCGATTTAGCATGAAAGAGAGACAAGTATGGGAGAGGAATAGGGATAGAGGCACCTTCTCGTTCAGCCTGTTCCAGAACCATCCCTAGATACGTACTCCCGACCCATTCGGGCGCGGACAAAAACGAGTTGAGGTTGAACCAGAAGCCTTTGCCGTGTTTGTGCCCGAATCGTCGGAGGGTGAACCAGTGTTGTTCGAGGTTGAGGACGAACGCGAGTTGGTTGCTAATTGAATTGAGCAAACGGTAGATAGGGAAGGAGTAGAGACTTACTCGGGATGAGATTGAAAGACTCGCATCTCTTGACTTCTCCACCTCGTCAACCTAAACCGGCATTACCAGTCACAACCCTAAACACAGAATAAGACGAGAGATAAATGAACTTACGTCAATCCAAACGTATTCCTCAACGCATTCTCCAAAACCTGTACCGAGAAATACCCTGTGGCTCGAAATTAGCGCCCTAGCCACGAGCCAAAGACAAAGGAGGAACAAAGATCAACGGTGAACGTGCCTGTATCGTCCATATTTGTACTACGCCTGCTTTGAGTGCCTTCTGTGACGTTTTGTTCGAGCTCGTCGAGCTCTTTGGCGATGCTCGCTAGGTCTGGGGCTGTAAACTGTATATGAAAGGTGGTGTGGGTTAGCTGGAAGGTCTGGTTTGGATTGTACGTACGTAGTTTCCCTCTATAAGCAAAGTAGTTGTTAGTTGGATACAAACTGGATAGCACAAGGCAGACACGCACGTAATAGAGAGTTCAAAGCATGCTGCCCACACATCATCGACCCAGGCTCTTGCTACAAGCCACCAAACATCAACACCCCATCCTCCAAACAAGCAAACAAACTAACCCGCTCATGATAAATATACGGACCCAAAGCCTCCATAGCGTCCTTCTCCTTCTCCCTCTGTTGCTCCTTGAACCGTTCGACCTCACGGACCGCGTCGCTCGGGCGCTCAGCGTCTCCAATGAACCAACCTAAACCTCTCCACACCAGAGGCTCGACGTATGGCTCGACGTACGGTCGAACGGTGGTGATGAATGCGATTGCAGTCGGGAGATCCGTTTTGGCGGAGTCAGGTATGTGTAATTTAATTGAAGTGTTGGTAGGTGGTGGAGGTGGTGGAAGAGGTTGAGCGCTGGTCGTTGAATGTTAGCCGGGGCGGAAAGACGCGCGCCGGTGACGCGTGCACTTATATTCCGGAGTGGGATCTGGTTCCGCCTAAATGGAGGCTTGTCAAGGGTGATGTGTGTGATTGTGTCACGTGAGATGGGGGAATTGTTTCTGGTTTTGGCTTCGATCTTGGTTCTTCAGCTGGGTTGCGTTCTTGTATATATTGATTTTCTAGGCTTAAACCTGTTAAAGCGGGCTGTAACTGTGCTTAAAACTGCCCCTTTGTCAAACAAAATACTCTTGCCAAAGCTATGGATTCTCTCGGTACAAAACTTCTCCAATGGTTTAAATCTCACGAAGGAACTATAGATGAGCAACATATGGGACTAGCCCAGCTTGAAGGCTGCGGCTGGAGTGCTGTAGCTTTAAAAGACATACCAGTCTGTTCTTTATTCCCCTTCCTACTAACGTACGCCAACCAAATTGATAGAAAGGTCACGTCTTGTTCGAAATACCTCGTAGCCTCTTGCTCTCTATTCGAACTTGCAGTCTCAGAGAAAAGCTGGGCAAGACCGAGTGGAAGAAACTAGGAAAGGGGTGGACCCCGCTTATTTTGTGTATGATGTGGGAGGCGGTGAAGGGGGATGAGAGTATTTGGAACGGTTATCTGGGTGAGCTCCCTATTTGACCCTTTATTATCGACTCTCTGACAGAGGTGTCTACTCAGATACTATGCCAGTGACGTTCGATACGCCTATGTTCTGGCCTGCGACTGACCTTGAAGAGCTAAGAGGGACGACGATTGCAGGTATGTACCCTCCATGTAACGGGATTAATATCCCACCCTACCTCTCTACCAGAGAAGATTGGTCGCGACGAAGCAGAAAAAGAATACACCGAGCGACTTCTACCTCTCATTCAGGTGCATCCTCCCTAGTATTACTTCAAACCCGTCTCAGTCTCTGTGATTCCCTTAGTCTAGACCAGACGTATTCAACACTGAACACATCAACAAATACTACACATTATCACAATTCCATATCATGGGTAGCCGTATATTATCATGCAGCTTTCATGTCGAGCCATGGAGCGGAGCAGAAGACGACAACGAGGAAAAGCTAGAAGCAACAACAGGCGAAGCTGTCCAGACTGCGCAAGACGCAGACGTGAGCATGGAGTCGGCTCGATCCGCACCACCCGCAGAAAATAAGGACGATGCCAGTGATGACGAGAGTGACAGCGACGACGAAGGAGAGAACGTAGAAGACGTAGCGATGGTTCCTATGGCTGATATGCTAAATGCTAGGTATGGTGGAGAAAACGTGAGTCGGTAATAATCCAACAAAGCATGTCTGCTCACGTTGTGCACACACAGGCCAAGCTCTTCTACGAACCAGACGTTCTCAAAATGATTACAACAAAACCTATCGCTCCTGGGGAGCAAATAGTACGTCCGATCACTTCATATCCTAAAACTTCCCTGCTCACAGAGATTTAGTGGAATACGTACGGCGACCCGCCCAACTCGGACTTACTGCGCCGGTACGGCCACGTCGACACCCTCGGTACCGGCCTTGACATCGTGGAGCTTAAAGGCAGCACCATCGTCGAATGTGCTGCAACGTCTCTATCCGAAGTGGACCAAAAAGAACGAGTAGACTGGTGGCTCGAAATGGGCGGAGACGAGTCAGTCCCATGCTTTTTCGTTCATTCGGGCCTGAGAAACTGAAACATTGGATGTATAGCACGTTCACGCTTGAAATGTCAACCCTCCTACCTCCAGCTCTTCTCTCATTCACCCAACTCATGCTCCTCCCCGACTCCGAGTGGCAAAGAACACAACAAAAAGAAAAACCGCCCAAACCCAAATCTCCAGAAGTGTACACCCGCATTCGAGAAGCGCTCACCAAACGGACGGAAATGTATCCCACCACACTTGAGGTAGAACCTTCCCCTCCCCACAGCACTCCACCATTATCTAAACTGCCTTGCAGGACGATGAGACCGAACTGAAATCTGGTCTCACCTCGCTCAACAAACGACACGCGCTGATCATTCGGATTGGAGAGAAACGGGTGCTCCAGGCTGCGTTGAGGGAGCTATCGGAACTATCGGGATCATCGAAGAAGCGAAAGGCGGAGAACGAGGGCGGGGCACAGAAGAAAGGGAAAGGTTCAAAGTCGAAGCAGTGAGCGGGTGAGAAAGGTTTAGAACGAAATTGACGTGGGGTGGGAACGGAGGTAGGTCCAGATTGTGGCTCTTCGAGTTGGGTGGGCTGATAGGTGTAGTGATAATTAGGCACAAGTGACGAGATGTATGCGGGGGTAGCGCTTACTCTACTCGGTTGCGGAGTATTCTCGGAGTGGCGCTACTACTGCGCCTATACTAATCAATTCACTTTCACAAATACACTCGATCCTTTAGGTCTGCAGTACCCATCCTTTGCTGCAATTTTCTAGTCTAGGAGTCACGCGTATTATTAGAGTGCCTAGCCTTCCGGAGATATGTAGTGAGGTACGAGCTAGTGTATACCCAGGTATGTGAACGGGTTCCCTATACTCCATACCACGTTATTACAGCATCCACATCCTTGTGGACCCCGCAGCTGTAAAAATCAGGTCCTCGTCTGTTTCAGGTGTTTCTCTAAGCTATTCCAAAGAGAACGAACGCAATACATGCCAAACAACCTAACAGCCAAAAAACAGTTGTCGAGAATATCGCCACCATGATGGTGGTTACAATACCGGGACTCAACTGTCAAGTGTACTACGTCTCAAGGTTTCAAAGTCGATACAAGACAACCTCTGTTGTCTAAAACTAATCCAACAATTCCAACTCGGGACTTGGCCTCGATTGGGCTGGGTGATGGTCTCAAATTTCCGAAACTAGATTACTAAACTATGTTATTCTTATCAGTGATTCGTAATTGAACCGTGGCGAAGTGACTATCGCAAAGGCCGAACAGACAACCGGTGATGATTGGCACTCATCCACGATACTAGGCGCCGGCTCGCACAAGTCTGAAAATCGCGAAGCACAGCTCATACATGATGATTGGCTCAATCATATCACAAGGCTGCCATACGGTATTCATATCGAGCAATGGAAAGCCCTTAGGCAGTAAATTCACAGCATATAGTAACTATATGCGGGCTTGGCGCCACGCTTTCCTGCCCGGGTCGGGTTTGATCCATGACGACACAGCCCGAAATCTAGCGCCACATCAACACCCATCTGGCCGGTTAAATTGATCTCGCCAGAACATATAAACCTGACCAGCGGGATCGATCTTCCTCGTCCAAAGGCTCACATCCTTGCTATAGCTATTCAACAATGCCAGACTTCTTTCATCTGTTCTCCAAGGACAAAGCGCCAAGGCGAGACGAGTTTGCAGAAAACCAGTGGTCTTGCAGAGGATGTGGAGTTACAAATGCTCCAATACGCTACAAGTGTTGTAAGTACCTTCGCAACTCGCGAACCGAAGTCTCACTAAAGCTTTCATCTTAGTGTTATGTAACAGCTTCTCACTAGTAAGCTAGCCACGACAAATGCCGTTTGTGTTGTCTTATTCATTGTCTTCAAACAGTGCTATGAATGCCACAAAACTCCAGCCGAACATCACTCCAAACATGCACCTCACAATTTTGCGCTCGTAATTGAGCCAGAATTGATCTGGTCGTGCAACAACTGCGACACCGAGGACTCACCGGTGCGCGCTAAATGTCGTCGCTGCCCCGACGTCGACTTTTGCGAAGAGTGTTTCACAAACTCTGAGCTAAAGGAGATTCATCCTGAGCATCCAGGAACGGAGGACTTTAGCTGGACAATGTACAGCGACGCGGCTTGGGAGTGCGAAGGATGCGGGGCGCCAAACGGTGATCTCGGATTTAGGTGCAGTGAGTAATATGATTTAATTGCATATAACGACTGCAACTGAAAATGGGGGAGAACAATGTCGTGATCTTATGCTGGTGAGTCTATATGCGGTCAATATGATTATGCTAAATGTAACTGAAATTACCCCAGTGTCCTAAATGTGTGGATCAGGCCCCGCAGCACCACAAATTACATCCCGCCGCTTCAGACTATACGCCTGTGATGGCTCTAACTCGTACTTGGATCTGCGACGGTTGTGAAAAGGACGATTCTGAGTTAAAGAGCAAGGACCGCGCTGGTATACGTTGGGATTGCAAACACTGCAAAGATGCATCGCTGGTAAGCAGTTTGGACATTCGGGCTGTTTTGTAGACTTACCGGCATTCGCCTGATAGTGCGTAAAGTGCTTCAAAAAGGTGGAAAAGAAACACAAGAAACATCCAAACGAAGAGGAATTTACCGCGGTACTCTACCCTTCACTGTACGTACCGGACGAGGACTCCGATTAGGTATAGACCTACTCCAAGCCTGAAACCGACCAATATGGAAATAACGTATTACTTGAACCATACATCGCTGTTTCTCGCTCTAAGAACTTGTTCAATCCTATCTCCTTGGGGCTCGCTTGAGGTCTGCTGGCATGCTGGTCGAGCTTCGTACCGCACAGAAGTCCTCGTATCGATACGGAAGATGCTCGGGGATCGAAAGAAAGAGAGAAAAGTAACTATCGATGACAGTAATGGGGTTCGTGTAGTATCTATGTGGGGTCGAGGGCGGGATGGAAGAACTAAACCCACGCATATTGCTGGGTTCACCTAGGACCACCGCGGAGTCGGTTTTACCAACCGTATCAGTCAATGGTTTGCAACCCGGATATTGAGCCGGGGTAACTAAACCGTGCTGAGTCAGCAACCGGCAGATGCTCCGGCGCTTACCGGGCGGTGCTTGGCTGTCGCTTTGCCAGTGCATTTAAGCAAGCCTTCCAGCCGCTACTCGCCCATTGAAGGGCAGAGTAGTAATTTTACGCCCCTCGTGGTTTTGTATACTACCGATGACGTTCATACGAGCATGTAATTGCGTGGCACACGGCAAACAGTTGCTTGACCGCCTATTCTAGTACATATGCATGAGAGAAGCTCCCCTATGGATCCGGCCAAACGAGAGATTGGCATAACTGTGGTCGGCTCTGGCAACTTTGCTGGACAGATCTTACGATTAGAGCACAGCTATAGTAATTTAAGGCACATAGCGATTGTCAATTGAATAATCTTTTCAAAAAAATCAAGATCTTGCTCCGTACAAACGATCAGATCAACTACCGAGCTTACGCAGAGCAGATAGCGGCCGGTTGATTCGGTTTAGGTGGTTGCAACCATCGGTTTTTAACCGGAACTGACCTGAACCGAATCTATGAGAGTCCTGGTCACGTCCTGTTCCATCACCGCGGGTCCGAGGCGCCGTGGGGCCTGCGAATAGTCCAGGCACAGCCACGTGCGCCGAGCAATTGGCTGTCCAACCCCACTATATAAATTGGTGTTCGCTCAACCACTAGGCCCAACAACCCCCATCTCTTGTCCTTCCCTTCTTACATTCGCTCACTCAACATGGGTCTTTTTGACTTCCTTCCTGGCAAAGAAAAGCCTGTATCGACGCCTACCAACCGTCCACCTGTTGCTTCTTCGTCCGGTGGACCTGATATCGATGCTCCACCAGCTTACAACGCTGTCGCCACTGGGTCTGAGATTCGCAGTAGTGTACGTGTCGATTTTTGACTAGTATCAATGACTTACTCACTTGTTTGAAAAATTCAGTTGGCCCATGACGCTCGAGTAGCATACGCTCATTTGCAAGCAGATACCGGAGACACTGCGATCTGGTCTTGCCGTGGCTGCGGTATAACCAACGCGCCAGTACGCTACAAATGCTGTATGTTTTTGGCACCATTTCTCTTAGAAGTATCTGACGTCCTTCCCTCGCCAGTGCTGTGTCACAGCTTTTCTTTGTGCTTCGAGTGTCACAAAAACCCCACCCAACACCACTCTAAACACGCACCGCATAATTTCGCGCTCGTAACGGCCGCCGAAGGCATTTGGGGCTGCGATAGCTGTGGAACTCGCGACGCGCCGCTCCGAGCCAAGTGCCGTTCGTGCCCAGATTCAGACTTGTGCCTTGATTGTTTCACCATTCGCGGTGTTGCCAATGTCCATCCGGCTCACCCTCGGGAAGAGGACTTCTCCTGGAACCTGTATAGTGACGCGACGTGGGAGTGTGAAGGATGCGGGACGAAGAACGGCGATCTTGCCTTCAAGTGCAGTGAGTAATGTCTTGAATCATAACGGTTGGATACTAATCACGTATCTACCATTAGGGAGCTGCCGCGATTTGAATCTGGTGAGCGTTTTTTTTTTTTTGTCAAACATTCTAATGTTTACTAACACCTTTGAATTAGTGCCCTAACTGCATTGGCTCCGCCGAACAGCACCACAAACTCCACCCCTGTCAATCAGACTATATGCCCGTTATCTCTCTCAACCGTTGGTGGAAGTGCGAATCATGCGGCAACGCTCAAGAAGAGCTGATTAGGAAGAAGCGCGCCTGGGTGCGCTGGGACTGCAAGCATTGCGGAAACGATTCATTGGTGAGCAATAAGAATCGATGAAAGTCCTATCCATGTAGCTAATGGTGTATACTTAGTGTACCAAATGTTTCGAGAAGGTCGACAAGAAGCACAAGAAGCACCCTCGTCCGGAAGATTTTACCCCGGTTTTATACCTGGACATGTGCGTTAAAGAATGATTATCCCCTCGTATTCCAGACCAAAAAGGTCCCAATGTACCATTTTGCCCCCGTTTGTTCCGAGTTTGTACTATAAAGTGTTGAGATATATCTGAGGGGCCTGGTTTCTTTTTTGGCAGAAATACGCATTGGGACATGTTCCGATCCTGGTAGGCGCCAAAGCTGTACAAAAGGCACGCGAGCGCACCGCCCCGTCGAATCGAGTTGGATGTGTGGGAGATAACGGACTGGTCTGTATTATTTGTAGCATTTATTGGGTAGATGTATTGTAGGGCGCTTGCGGAAGAACTAATACTCATGTACCAAGTTGAAGAATGAAATAACATTTGCATTACAATGGTAGTAGTCGCAGCACAGATCGTTATTAGGGATACTCGTTCGGGCACACAGCTCTGACAAGACACAACCCAGCCCATGTCAAAAACACCCTTTATATCTAAACCGCATAAGTAAAAGTTACATAGTTGAATGCTATCATAAAAAACAAGGCGCAAGCCTAGTACGGGCGGTAGTTGTGTTGCCCCTTGGTATTATGTCGGTTTGGACCCATCCCTTGCCCGCCTTGTCCTTGTCCCATGCCTCCTCGCATTGCGGCTGGACCCCGTGGCACGCCCGCCATCATACCTCCTCCGCCTTGTCCCCGATTTCCGCCCATACCGCCCATGCCACCGCTCATGCCACCACCCATTCCGCCACCCATACCACCACCCATGCCGCCTCCCCCCATCATACCCCCACCATATCCTCCCATACCCATACCCATGCCGCCGCCCATGCCCATTCCGCCCATTGCTCCATTACCCATGCCCATGCCCATACCTCCCTGGTTTTGGTTGATCATCTGCACTCGAGCGTAGAGCGCTGCCATCGCCTGAGGATCGAATGGAGTTCCTCCAGCGCCACCCTGTTGTTGACGGTTGTTGAAGTTATTGTTATAGGCACCATTGTTGTCGCCTTGGTTGAATCCATTTTCTCGCTGGTATGCGCCACGCGGCTGCGCGAGTTTTATGTCCATCTTGTGATACGGTTAGGTCTCGTTGCCAGCTAAGGAATGGTAGAAAGACTCGTACCAGTTTGCCGTCTAGCTCTAATGGGCCGAGCTGGAGTAGTCTGTCTACACCTTCTTGATCTTCGAACGTAATAAAACCGAACCCTTTGCTTCGGCTTGAATCACGATCCACCATGACATTTGCGTCGATGACTTTGCCATATCTAGTTTCAGTAAATAAATCATCAATATTCGGCGAGGTCAAATGAGAGGGTAAACTCACTGAGAGAAAAAGTTCTTCATTGACTCAGACGTAACCGTCGAGGCTAGACCTCCGACAAAAAGCTTTTGGGTGCGGGCGTGCTCCGTTCTGGGAATTGCCCGCTTAGGGTCGATCTTGGATATGATCAGAATAGGCATAAGCAACTTGATTATCTCTCGTTGCACAGCTGGGAACTCACGATTTTACCATCCAGGTAGTGTTCTCTCACCATGACCGCATTGACTGCAGCTGGGTCTTCGAATGTCAAAAACGCGAACCCGCGTGATCGGCCGGACGCGTCTCTCATGATGGTGCATGCATCTACTTTGCCAAATTCGGAGAAGTAACTTCGAAGAGATTCTATATATAGTGTAGTTAGCAAAGGTTATCTGAC
>WSTH01001169.1:0-14271 GCA_019616345.1 Ceratobasidium sp. 395
TTCGACGATTTCCACCACGACACAACAGTCCAGACGCTTGAGCCTCTCAAACATCCAGACACCTTGTCTGCTGTCTGCACATACTGGCACCAGGTTGTCACCAATACGCCTCCGCTCTGGGCGCGCATTGATCTCGTCGTGTCAGGGCGGCACATGGCGAAACACTACGCTCGCGCTTCTCGCCTCATCAAACGGGCTGCTAGCTCACCCCTATTTATTCGAATACACAGTACGGCATCTTCCAGCTCGGGGGACATCCGGCAACTGGTTGATTGGTTGACTCCTATCACTGGCCAGATATATTCGCTTGATATGTTTGAAGGTCGACCATCCAAAGACATGGTGATCTCGGTTCTAAGGTGTTGGTTTGAATATGGTGTTCCTGGCACGGTTAAGGAACTCAGTCTTCTGCGCCACCAGTATAACCCAAATCACGACCACCGGTTTATAGTAGGAGCCACATCAACCCCCAGCCCAAACTCTTGGCGGTTTGATATCGTTTCACCCCAACAATTCGAAGCGTTTTTCCGGCCCATCGAGATCCTACGGTTGGATGGCATGTTCCCTCGTTGGCATAGCGAGGCGTATCACGGGCTAATTCACCTGAAACTACATACGGGGCGTATTACTGAGGTAGATCTTATCAGCTTGCTATGCCGGAATCCACAACATCGCACGCTGTCTTTCAATCTCGAAGTTTTAAAAACACAACCGCGCGACATCTCAATGGTACCTGTTCATCTCCCCCAACTAGAGATACTGGCTCTGGAGATGATGGAAGATGCCAACGTTTGGTCTTTACTGCGCTTAATAGCTCCTGGCTCTGGTCCACTTATGTTGTCTCTTGGAATAAACTCGACCATCGCCACGGCCAATTTTGCCCAAACAGAAGAGGTACGCGCATTTATCCAGCGATCGAACATAACAACGGTATATATCCACGGGGCCGAGAACGATCGAGATACCTGGTTCCCTCGGACGTTGAGCAGCTTCCCTCAGCTCCGTACGCTGGCTCTCAGCTATTATTCATTAGCCCAGCATAATGCTGTGGGATACGACAGCGTCTGTTCCTCCCTCCGTGAGCTATGCTTGATGTACTGCAAGATAGATATTAACCTACTAAGGCGACTGCTGGGCACTCACTCGATTAAAGTACTCAGGATTGGTGGTTGTCGTATGTTAGACGACGGACCCCAGTACTCCTTAGAGAAGCTACAAAATGAGCTATCTGCGTACGTTTCCAACGTAAAATGTTACAAGTTCGCCAATGCAACCAAGGACCCTTATTTTAACTGGGATTTTGTACACTTTTAGTCTTTAGTTACTTTGGGTGCTTGTAACGCTTACTATTGACTATAATAATATTTGTTCATTAGACTTACTATCGTAGTGGACCGGACGCACTGGTCTTGCCCAACGCATTACGACATGAGTGCACACTGCTTTGAATTCTGGTTTGCGCTCCATAGTTTGCATGCTGATACATAGCTATACATAACTAGATTGAGTCTAGAAAGCATACAAGCGTGCTGAAGTTGAACTCAAAGCCATGACCGTAGCTTAAAGTCACTCGTTTATTTGCCCGTATTTGGCCGCAGTCACGATGGTGCTAGACTACGGCGCCTATACTTGTCTCGACGCGGCAAACACTATATCGCGTGCAACAAGACTAAAACTAAAGCCCAATCTGAACCTAGGTCACTATTCTTGCTTTGAAATGGATCTTGTCTTCTCTCGTGGCGCTGAACACTCCGGAAGGGGACAGGTACCTCTCGATCTCGCGGCGCGGGAATGGAAAACGGCTAGTAGTCTTCTCGCCACCTCAATGGAACGTTATATCAACGCATGTCACCGACTTAATGATGCTTATCCAAACTCTACCTATGTACTCAACTATACCTCATCGATCTGGGACGTCTTTGACGATATGGATAAAGAGCTAGATCGGCTCGAGTCTTATCAACATGAACTTCGCCAGATGCGAGTGGACGTTAGCCAGATTCGAAACCGATCTCCAAGGCTAGCGTCTATCATGATTCTGCCCCGAGAACTTTTGTCGTATATATTTGAGCTGGTTTTGCTAGCTGAACACTGGGATTATGTCGTACCTGACTTTATCTCCCCCGACGACTACCTTGAGCCCCTAAGGCATCCAAACATCTTGTCCGGTGTCTGTACATACTGGCATCAGGTTGTTACCAACACGCCTTCGCTCTGGGCGTACATCGACCTTGTCGTGTCAGGGCAACATAAGAAGAAGCATTATACTCGTGCTTCCCGCCTCATCAAACACACTGCCAGCCTACCCTTGTCTATTCGCATACACAGCCCGGCACCCTCCGAATCGAAAGACATCCGGCGGCTAACTAAGTGGTTGGCTCCTGTTGCGCATCGGATACGCTCGCTCGATATGTCTGAAGGTCTACCATCCAAAGAGATGCAGAGTTCAGTTCTCAAGTGCTGGTTTGAGCATGGCGTTCCTGGCACGGTCAAGGAACTGGGCCTTGTACGCTTTGGCCGGTACCACGAGGACCGAAAGCACCGTTACCGGTTTATAGAGGCGGCCACGTCGGCCCCTAGCCCGAATTCTTGGCAGCTTGCTGTTTCGCAACAACGATTTGAAGCGTTGTTGCAGCCTATTGAGATCCTGAGATTGGGTGGCTTGTTTCCTCATTGGCATAGCCAGGCGTATCACGGGCTGGTTCACCTGAAGCTATATACGGCGCGTATCAAAGAGGCGGAGCTTATCAACCTCCTATCCCAAAATCCACAACTCCGTACGCTCTCTCTCGATATCGAAGTTTTGAAGACACAATCACGCGACACTGCAGTCACACCCATTCGTCTCCCTCAACTAGAGATACTGTCTATGTTTAGGATGGTGGATGCTACCAAGCTTTGGTCTATATTGCGGTTGATAGCTCCCGGCTCTGGACCACTCAGGATGTCTTTTGGGATAGATCCGACAATCGTCACGGCCGATTTTACCCAATCAAAGGAGATACGCGCATTTATTCAACGATCTAACGTAACAGCAATTTGGGTCAACGGGACTTATACTAATGGGACTCACGTCAACGGGGATGAGAACAAAGATATCTGGTTCCCTCAGACTTTGAGCAGCTTCCCTCAACTCCGCACGCTAGCTCTCCACAATTACTCATTAGTCCAGAACAATGCTGTGCGATACGACAGTGTCTGTCCCTCGCTCCGCGAGTTATGCCTGATGGACTGCAATATAGATCTCAATCTGCTAGAGCCATTGCTGGAAACTCACTCGGCTCAAGTACTTAGGCTTGGCGGCTGTCGCATGGTAGACGGTGAACCACAGTCCTTGGAAGAAATACAAAATGAATTATCGGAATATGTTTCTAACTTAAAATGCTATGAGTTTCATGATGCGACCGGAGACCCTTACTTTAACTGGGATTTTACAATGTTTTAGTCTTTAGTTCCTTCTTTGCAAAGTACTTATTGAATTGCTTCACGATAATAACATATGTATTCACTGACCTTGTGCAAATACAAACATTACGCTTCTTTATCTCATAAACAACATCTATGTGGACATAAACGTGGTGTCGAAAAACAGTAGCTGCTTCATGCGAGCTCGAATGGCGTTTCCTGGATGTCCATATTAGACAATTCATAATTTGAGTCACAAGAGCGAGTAAGTGCCGTGAGTCAACCCTGATCGCCCACCACCACAAGCTGCTTCAGCCTGTAAGCCCAGTCTACACGAAACCTATTCGGACTACCGAACGCTCTCCTAGAATCTACCATAATGTCCGACCCAACGGCCGCTACGACCGAAGAACCTAATATTCTCAATGCTCCACGAGGTATACAGAGCATGTAGTCATATCAGATATTCATAAACAATCTGTACGTATGTGGACTAATATTACCGTAGAACTCGGGAAGTTGTTGCAAGGCTCAAGAGCAGATGGGTCACGTGCCAAGTCTCCACACTTCTCGTCATGGCCAGCACAGGGAGGCGCTAAACTAGTTCGGCGTTTATGCTTGCCTCTTTTATGTAACCAAAATACCACCACCTCTCATACGCCGACCACTGTCTGGAGACGGACACTGCACTGCGCATCACAAGGCTGTATCGAACAAGAAACTAAGCTGAGGTGTAATCTTGTCCCAAACTTAGCGTTCCAATGGACCTTGCTTTCCATACTGGCCCCGAACTTTCCCATTTCGATTTCATCAAGGAATGGCAGGTAGCCAGCGGTCTTCTTGCTACCTCAATAAAGCGCTATGTCAACGTATCGCGCCTGCTGAGAGACATTTATCCGAGACTCAATCATGTGGTTGATAATACTTCATCAGTCTGGAATCTCTTTAACAATATGGATAACGAGCTAACCCTGCTTGACTTTTATCAGTCTGAACTTCACCAAGTGCGAGCGGAAGTTGGCCAGGCTCGAAACCGATCTCCAAGGCTAGCGCCGATCATGGTTCTTCCCCGAGAACTTTTGGCGTATATATTCGAGCTTGTTTTGCTTGCTGAACGGCGGGATTATGTCGGACTGGAAGATCTCGACACGCTTGACCCCCCAAGGCATCCAGACACCTTGTCTGTCGTCTGCAAACACTGGCACCAGGTTGTTATCAACACGCCTTCGCTCTGGGTTTACATCGACCTTGTCGTGTCAGGGCAACACAAGAAGAAACACTACACTCGTGCTTCCCGCCTTATCAAACGCGCCGCTAGCCTACCCTTACTTGTTCGTATACACAGTCCGGCACGTTCCAGTTCGAAACACATCCAGCAGCTGACTGACTGGTTGGCTCCTGTTGCGAACCGAATATATTCGCTCGATATGTCTGAAGGTCAACCATCTAAAGAGATGCTGAGTGCAGTTCTCAAGTGCTGGTTGGAGCATGGCGTCCCTGGTACAGTTAAGAAACTCAATCTTCTGCGCTACTCACGTCAAGCCCGAAACCACAGCCACCGGTTCTTGGAGGGAGACACAATGACTCCCAGCGCAAACTGTTGGCAGATTGGCGTTTCACAACAACGACTTGACGAGTTCTTCCGGCCCATCGAGATCCTAAAACTGGATGGCTTGTTTCCCCATTGGCATAGCCAGGCGTATCACGGACTGACTCACCTGAAGCTAGATACAGGGCGTATTACTGAAGCGGAGCTTATCAACCTTCTATCCCAGAGTCCACAACTCCGTACGCTGGCTTTCAATCTCGAAATTTTAAACACAGAACCACTCGACACTCCAGTTATACCTATCCGTTTCCCTCAACTAGAGTTATTGGTTCTTGATGACATGGAGGACGTTAATGTTGGGTCTTTATTGCGGTTGATAGCTCCTGGCTCTGGGCCACTTAGGTTGTATCTTGGGATAAATTCAACCATTCCTGCGGCCAATCTTGCTCAAACAGAGGAACTACACGCATTCATAGAGCGGTCAAACATAACATCATTGCATCTCAGCGGGACAAAAAAGGATGCAGATACTTGGTTCCCTCAAGCACTGAGCCATTTTCCTCGACTCCGTTTGTTGGCTCTCAACGACTACTCGTTAATTCAACATGACACAGCCGAATATAACAGTGTATGCCCCTCACTCCGCGAGTTATACCTGTTCGACTGCAACATAGACATTAATCTACTGGAGAGGTTGTTACGCGCGCACTCCATCCAGTTCCTCAGAGTCGTTGATAGCAGGGTAGTGGGCGATGAAGTGCTTTCACTATATACGAAGGAGATACAAGACATGCTATCTTCGCTCGTTCCCCACGTCACATGTTATAAGCTTGTTGAAGACAATTATGCTGAACCTTACTTAGATTGGGACATTATGGACTTTTAGTCGCTACCTCTCCGAATACTTGTAATACGTGCTAAGCTGTTTTCATGTAGATCTAAAAGTCTGTATTGAGCAAAGCGCCTTACTCAGTGCATTGTATATTGATACTGCGTGATCTGCACTCTACTTTCTTCTTTCCGCCGCCTAGGAGCAGGCTAGTCTACCTATTCATACACCCTATCCTTTACCGAATGGCAATATAGCTACCTCGAACACAATTTTGGTTGTTTTACATGAACTTGACGCTACATGTTGCTTAACATATAAAGTCCTGGGTGTATTTTCGGCCACGGCAAGCTTTTAAGTATGACCCTCGTTTGAATCCGTGGGCAACGTTTACATTGTTTGATAACGATAACATGTTTGTTTATTGGTCTTGTAGCGAGGTGAACGTATGGGACTCGAGTGCTCGTGGTGAGTGGCAGGAAGCAACGACTAGAATAATGCACCGCAAGCGTGGGCAGGACTACAACTCCGAATAGGGCTCAGGGGCCAGGAGTCTGGTCGGGCGGACTAATCCACAATAAGCTTTGTAACCACAGATATTACGCTCGTTTATCCGCGCGATAGCGTCCAGCTAGAGAAGATCTACTGTAACGGGGTTGAGGTTGAACGCGAGGCTGTTGGTCTTGTTTACTCGTGCTTGACAAGAAGGACCCACCCGACGGCGCTAAACTGCTTCGGCGTCTACATCTTGTCTCTAATTTTATGTAAGGAACGCCCCAACCTTCTCATACGACCACCGTCTAGTTCAACACTAAACTACGTACAACAAAACCGTAGCAAACAGCAGACTAATTCGAGGTCTAATTTAAGCCTAAGGCAATACTCTTAGTGTTCCAATGGATCCCGCTTTCTGTACTGACCTCGAACTCCCCCATTTTGATTTCGTAAAGGAATGGCGAGCGGCTAGCGATCTTCTTGCTACCTCAATGAAGCGCTATGTCAACGCATGTCGTCTGCTAAGGGATATTTATCCGGAACCCACTCGTGTGCTTGATAATACTTCGCCAATCTGGGACGTCTTTAGTGACATGGATAGAGAACTAACTCGGCTTGAGGCTTATCAGTCCGAACTCCGCCAAATGCGAGTGGAAGTTAGCCTCTTTCGAAACCAATCTCCAAAGCTCGCACCTATCATGCTCCTGCCCCGTGAAATATTGGCGTATATATTCGAGCTTGTTGTGATTACTGATTACTGGGAGTATTGCATACAAGACGAAGGCCACAGACTTGAACCCCCGATGCACCCAAATACCTTGTCTAGCATCTGCACATACTGGCGCCAGATCGCCACAAATACACCTTCACTCTGGGGGCACATCAACCTTGTCGTACCAGGACCATACACGCAGCAATCCTACGCTCGCGCTTCCCGGTTCATTGGTCGGACTACCAACACGCCACTGTTTATTCGTATACACAACGGATTTACAACTTTCAGCGCAGTTCATGTGCAACGATTGACTAAGTGGTTGGCCCCTATCGCAAATCGAATATACTCGCTCGATATGTCTGAAGGTCGACCATCCAAAGAAATGCTGATCTCAGTTCTACAGTGCTGGTTGGAACACGGTACTCCCGGCACGGTCAAAGAACTCAGTGTTCCGTATTGCGAATGTGGCGACAACAATCACTTCCGATTTATAGAGCCCGCATTGGCCTCCAACCGAAAATCGTGGCAGCTTGACATTTCACCGCAGCGATTCGAGGAGTTTTTCCAGCCTATTGTGCTCCTGCGGTTGGGGGGCTTGTTTCCACCTTGGCACAGCCAGGCGTATCATGGTCTAATTCATCTAAGACTCGATACGGGGCGCATCAAAGAGGCGGAACTTCTCAACCTTCTATCCCAAAACCCACAACTCCGTACGCTCTCTTTCAGTCTTGGGATCTCAAACATGCGACTAGACGACTCAGACCAGGTAGCGCCCGTTCATCTTCCCCGACTAGAAATACTGAATTTGAACGAGATGGAGACTACTAATGTTTGGGGTCTACTGCGACTGCTAGAACCCGGCCCTGGTCCGCTCAGGTTATCACTTGCAACAAGCGATGAATCGGGAATCAACCTGAGCAATTTGGCCCATAACGAGGAATTACACGCGTTTATCCGGCGGTCAAACATAACAGCATTGCATCTCACTGGGACAATGGATGCTCAAGACATTTGGTTCCCTCAACTACTAAGCATCTTTCCTCAACTCCGCTCGTTGGCTCTCAAGGACTACTCGCTACTCCAATATGACACCGGCGAATATGACCGTGTATGCCTCTCGCTCCGTGTGTTGTGCCTGATGAGCTGCGAGATAGACATCAATCTACTGGAGCGATTGTTGCGCACTCACTCGATCCAAGTCCTCAGGGTCGAGGATTGCGATATGGTGGAGGGTAGAGCACCCATAGAAGAGCTACCAAATACGCTATCTGCGCTTGTTCCCAACGTCAAATGTTATGGAATTCATGATGAGGGCTATTCAGACTCTTACCTAGATTGGGGTTTTGTGGACTTTTAGTGGTTGGTTGTCTCTCTGAATGCTTGTAATACGTACTAAGCTGTTTTCGATGTAGATCAAAGTGTCTATGTCGAGCAAGGCGCCTCAATGCGTTATAAGTATGTTGACATTCCGTGACTTGCACTTCACTGTATTCTCCCTTTCTCCTGGGAGCAGCCTCGTTTACTTAGCTATACACCTTATCCTCCACCGATGGCGATGTTTGCCCTGAAAACAACCTTGGGTGTCTTGCATAAATTTGATGCTAGTTATGAGTCCTCGACATATCTTCGGCCCCTGTAACACTATACGTACGACACTCGTTTGGCTCGTAAATAACGTTCATATGCGTGCAAGCGACCTGTGTAAAGGCTACGCGCGGTTCATGCGAGCTCCGAATGGCGTTTCCTGGATGTCCATATTAGGCAATTCGTAATTTGAGTCACAAGAGCAAGTAAGCGCTGTGAGTCAACCCTGATCGCCCACCACCACAAACTCCTTCAACCCGTAAGCCTGGTCTGTACGAACCTTACCAAGACTAAATAAACATCCCCATAGAACCCACCATAATGTCTGATCCAACGGCCGCCATGACCGAAGAACCTCTCTTCGACCCCTCGCTCAAAAAGCGTAAAAAGAAAAAGGTGCTCTTTGGCGAAGACCCGTTGGGCGCAGAGGGCGCTGAAGAACCTGAAGTTCCTGCTGTTCCGGCTCCTGCTGAGACGACTCCTGGGCCGTCGATTCTTAAACCTGCGACGCAAGAAACGAATGGTGCATCTGCTGCTGCTGCTGCTGAGGAGGCGGGGGACAAGGCGGAGGAAGATCCGGCTGCGATGTTTGGAGATTTGAAGAAGAAGAAGAAAAAGAAGGTTGAGATTCCTTTGGACCTTGATTTGGTGAGTGCGTTGGGGTGTGGTAATGGCCCCCTGTGCCCTGTTTCTGAGTGTGGAGTTTGGGATCTGGGCTGGTGTAGGACGAAGGAGCGCCGACACCTGCGAGTGGAGACGCTACGCCCGCTAGAGGTGCAGAGGGTGGTGACGATCTAGATTTTAGCGATTTGAAGAAAAAAGGGAAGAAAAAGACGAAGAAAACTGCGTTTGATTTGGAGGCGTTTGAGAAGGAGCTTGCTGGGTCTGCTACTACTAAAGGTGCATATTCCCAACCCCCTTTTCCCTCCCCTCGCGCCATACTCATTTTGGGTTTGGTTGCAGCCAAAGATGCAGATGACGAGGACGAAGATGGTGCGGGTGATGAGACCAAGGGATTGGATGAGGGCGATTTGGGCGAAGATGTGTTTGCGCATCCTGTTTCTGGTGGAGAGGGTGGTGCGATGGTTGAGACTTGGCATGGGACGGATCGGGATTATACGTATCCAGAGGTGAGTTCGTGTCTATTTGAAGTCTATCTATTTGGCATTAAATGCGGGATGGCTGCTGTAGCTACTTGGCCGGTTCTATCAAATATTACGCGCCCAAAACCCAGAACTGGCGGGCGAGAAACGTCGATACACGATCGTCCCGCCCAGCGTGCACCGAGATGGGAATAAAAAGACGGTGTTTGCGAATGTCAGCGAGATTTGTAAACGGTACGGTATAATCGATCTTTTATATATTTATGGATGAGGAGATTGATGATGTTTTTGGTTTTTATAGGATGCATCGTCAACCGGACCATGTGATCCAGTTCCTGTTCGCCGAGTTGGGTACAACCGGTTCGGTCGATGGATCCCAACGACTGGTGATCAAGGGTCGGTTCCAGCCTAAACAGCTTGAGAACGTTCTCAGGCGGTATATTGGTATGTGTCTTTTTCAGGTAATTATCATACCGTGGTAAAAACCAACTGGACAATTTACAGTCGAGTACGTCACATGCAAAACGTGCAAGTCACCCGACACGATCTTGACAAAAGAGAACCGGATTTACTTCATGTCATGCGAGTCGTGCGGTTCTCGTCGGTCGGTCAGCGCTATCAAGGCTGGGTTCCAGGCTCAGGTGGGGAAGCGCAGTCGTACGAAAGCTGCTACGTAGTTGTGATTGAATTGTGCTGGTTTCGGGAGCTGTTGTTATTTTGGCGTGAATGTTGTTGTGTCTTGTATAGAAAGAATGAATTGTTGGAATGATCATGCATCTGCTTCGATGAGTCTAGTTGTCGTAACGTGGGCTGGTGACACATCATCCGCGGCCTCTGTTGCCTACATTTGACGAGTGTACGTACGTTGGAGTAGAGGTCCTCGTGGCCGTGGAGGAGGGTCCAAAATCATTTTAATTCTGACCACGACCTGCGCCAGTACTCTCGCTCATCTTGCCCATTCGAGGTGAATCTCCGGGTAGATGCTCGGATCTTGATATTGTATTCGACATCGACAACGTGTTAGACACTGCCATTCAGTGCCCTGCATTACGCCACCAACTTGTTGTTCCTCGCATTAAACTTTGAACCGCGATCGCGTGAGAGGGCGTGTCCTTGGAGTGAGAGCCTCTACTAGGGGGAGAGAAATTTGGGTAAAAGGTTAGCTGCTTAACGGTATGCCCAGTGTTTTTTTTTTTGTGATAATATACGCGAGCTAATAGCAAGCTAGCACATCGCTTCTGGCCATTAGACAGCACCCTCGGGTAACTGCCAGCACCACCTATCCAAGCTCGCTTAGGAGCACGGGCTCGCCAGCTGAGGTGAGTCGCCGCTCGGTTGCTTCCCCCTTGGCTATCCTGCTCCAGCCCACCACCACACGGCCACGGTCCGTTTCATCTGTGGCAGTCCCTTGGTAGCCCTCTCATTTTCTTCACAGCTTTTATCTATTTTATCGAGTAGACGCTCACTGCTTTGCCTCTCTCTAGGGCGTTTCTTGTCGACCATACTCCTCTTTCGATGGACTTTGCAGAGTACTATGTCGAGAATGCGAGGCAGTTTTGGGCTGGTGAGTCATATGTTGTGTGATAGAGGGTTGATAGCTTATTTCTGCTATGACGTGGTCTCAGAGCTGGAGGATATCCTTATGATCCCTTCGTCAGCATCGCTAAACAGGATCGATTCTGCCTTGAGAACGTTTGTCAACTTTTGCTCCACCTATCACGGTTAGCCCTCTTATCGCCCCCTTTCATTCCTCAAAAAGTTAATCAGACATTTATCTTATCACAGAACAATACCTCCACGAAACCGACCAGCTCGAACACGCCGTCGCCCTCCTGCTCGACTCTGACCTCTTCGCGTTCCACTCTGACCGCTCGTCCGAACAGCTCACCTCCGCCGCACACACCGAAACCAACCCGCACGCATTGCTGGTCATATACTCTGTCCTCTTGCACTATGGTCGACGCCACCCCGCGTTCTTCGGAGCAGCCGCCACCATCCCCTCTCAACAATCTACAGCCGCCCGAATCGGAATGGACGCGTTGACGCCTATGGTCCCGCAAGGCAAACGATCGGCAGGGCATAAGCGATGGCAGGGCCTGATCCCGCTCTTGATGGATCACGTCAGGTGGGGCGTGGATGATTTGGCTAGTGGTGTGTTGGGTGTTCCGATTGAGGCGAGGTTGAGGCTGGTGTGTGTGAGGTTGTTGTATGAGGTTTGTAGGGTGCAAAAGTTGGATGCGGTGGATTTGAGTGAGTTGCTTTGTTTGGGTTGGGTAGGGAAGGGTGGGGTACTGATGAGGTATTTTACTTTACTTGGCGGTGGTAGAGGTGTTTGATGATTCGTTCATTGAGCATTTGTTCGAGACGATCGAGGATACGAGGTGTGCGGCAGACGAGACGTTGAATTATTATCTCATCAAGCTTATCGTGAGTTTCTCTTCTCTCAGCTCGGGAACCCAACTAATCTCTCCGCTCGCCAGGTCGCGCTGAACGAGCAATTCATGGTCGCCTCTCTCATCCCACACAAACCCTCCAAAGCCGGCTCCGACGCTGGCACACCAACGCCCACGCCGTCCCCTCAATCCCAAACGTTCCTCAAACCGACTCACCAGCGCGCGCCGTCGGCGGATCGACCGCCCAACCGGGTATTGGAGATTTTGATGAGGAGGTTGTATTCGAGTCAGACGTTTGGAGCGAATATTATATTCATGCTCAACCGTGCTGGTGAGTTTTTTTTTTTGTTGAATTCTTTTTGGGGTGGTTTGGCTGAGGGTGGTGGTGGTGGTCCTTGGTAGAAAATACGCCAGAGGACTTGTGCATGCAGTTGCTTCTTTTGAAGATGCTGTATCTGTTGTTCACGACACCTGGGACGCACGAGTATTTTTATACGAACGATTTACGGGTGTTGGTCGATGTGTTTATTCGGGAGCTTACGAATTTACCCGAGGAAAGCGAATCGGTGCGTAGCACACCTCATTCATCCTCGTCCAACGTCTAAACTTGGGGTAAAATAGCTACGCCACACATACCTCCGCGTCCTCCACCCACTCGTCACCAACACCCAACTCAAAACAACACCCTACAAACGCCCCGAACTTCGGTCAACACTCATCTCGCTCGTCGCCCATTCTCACATCCGAGACGTGAACCCGACGACCAAACGGCTCGTCGAACGGTGTCTTGCGGCAGAGTGGTCCAAGGCGCTCGGGAGTCTCGATGGTCTCGGAATCGGACGGAGCTTGTCGGCTAAAGCCTCCTCGGCGGATCTCATCGCGCGTCTGACGGTTGATCCGCATGTGTTGCCGAGGAGTGCGAGTGCTGAACCGGTCTTGCGCAGTTTGGATAGGCTGAAGCTTGCTGATTCGGCTCCCGGGAGTACGAATGGGAGTACGAGTAGTTTGACGGATGTTGCAGGCGCACCTCCTCCTCATGCTGTTGTTAAACCGGTCCCGCCGATTCGACAGCCGCGTAAACAAAATACGGATCCGTCTGCGTCGACTCCGCCGTTGTCCCCTTCGAGGTCGAGCACGTATAGTTCTGCGAGCGAGCCTGCTAGTGGGTTTGGACTTGGGTCAAGAGCTGTGCATGGGCATGGGGGTGAGAAGTTTGTTGTGCTTCGCGGATCGGATGTTACAGGGGCAGGGGCAGGGGCAGGGGGAGAGAGGAGGAAAGCGCCAAGTCCGCCGACGCAGAGACGAAAACCGCCTGCGGTGCCTGTAAGGGTGCCGAAGATTGAGATTGGGCATGGTGGGACGACGATTACGACTATTGCTTCGTCGAGTGGGAAGCATTTATGAGAAGATACGATTTCTTTTTTCTGCTATTTTGTTTGTTGTGGAGGTTCGATTCCCGTGTTCCGGCTTGATGCTTGTTGCTGCTTTCTTGAGTGCTTTTGATTTTCTCTGTCTCTCATTTGTATCATCTCTCTGCATTTCGTTTTGTCCAATGCAACCGAGTGCATGCATCCCAGTTTGTGACTAATTAAGAGGGACCTCGAGTCGCTAAATGAAAGTGGCGGGATTTGTTTGTGTCCCAAATTTGCAATACTCACTAACCTTGATGTGGCTGTGCTAATTTTGAGACCGCTGCGCTTGACCACCATCTCGCCGCTCACTAGCACGTTGTAGGGGGGTTGACCTCGGAAACCAGAAGCCTTGGGGCTGTAAAATATTTTGTAAACCTCTAGCTGTTCATATTTGTATTTTGTGAGAATTGTGTAAAAGTGGGCCTGCGGTGAGCACTTTGCATTCCTAAATATCCATTCTCTACTGGCTAATTAACCGAGCACACACATAAACCAGGCTCAGTACTTATAAAAAAACTCGAAGTGAGACGCTTGTACCAGAATGAAGATATCCGTCCTCCAGCATGACCCCAAAATGCACCTCCCCCAGCGCAAGGGCGACGCCACGCCCATCACACGCAACCTCAACCCGCTAGCGCACCCGTTCGCCCGAGCACGAGAACGTACTCGAGCGCTCAACGCTGCCAAAATCGAGCGGATGTTCTCCAAACCGTTTGTCGCGAGTTTAGAGGGCCATGTAGATGGGGTGTACACGCTTGCGGCCAAGGCGGGCGAGTTGGGGACTGT
>WSTH01001170.1:0-14270 GCA_019616345.1 Ceratobasidium sp. 395
TTTCTCTAGCTACTTTCCACGGCTCCTCAACACGTCCCAATAGGTCTTAGATACTCCCCGACTGTCCCAAGCCATAATATCGGCCCGACCTTAATATTTTGACTTCATTGTACCCCCTACCACCTCTCCGTGCTGGACATCATGTCGGTACAGTAAAGTAGCTTGGTACTAGTTGATGTGTTTGATGCGTGAGTCATCCTGGGCTGTAAATACTTTTGTTTAGATTATGTGGTCCTTACTGCTCTTGAGAAGCAAGAGTAAAAATACACCAGGAATTTATGTGATGGCTTTCGGGAGCATTTGACGCTTCCAGCTGGCTCGACATTCTCGCGTTAATTTGGCAACGGCCTCGTGATCTCAATTCCTTACCTCGCCAACTCTTCGGGGAGAAGCGACAAGCAATTTCATCAACGTCCTGCCGACGCTTGAATCCATTACTCGGGGAAATGACTACGATGACCATCAGTATTTTTAGCTTTACATCAAAGTATACCTCGTTGCTCTGCCGCTAGCCAATCAGATACTTGGTTAAAAATAGGTCCTTTGCGACCATCACCGACAAGTCTACAAACCCGACCAGAATTGAATCGTCCTCGGTAAAACTATGATTATCTTACAGTAGTGGAGCGGCGCGTGTGGCTTTGGCTGGACTGGCGAGTATTCCAAATGTATGTACACCTAACTATCGTATTTCCACTTTTGCTGATGAGTGTGGGCATCTGATCAGTGCTATTTCGCTAAGCCTACCTCTATCGGAGACCTTGTTTATTCCCGTTGCATTAAGTGATCATATGGTCACACATTAATTTTCTCCAGCACCAGCATGCCATATGGACTGATTGGCTTTATTGTGGATCGCCTGGGTTACCCCGAGATACTGCGAATATAAAGGCAACGCTGCAACAGGGATAAGCTCAACAGTCTCAACTTCCCTCACTGGTTCTCTCAGTCATGAAGCAATTTGCTAGCTTGGTTTCGTTGTTGGTTGCGGCTGGATATGTGAGCGCCCAGCAAGGTGCTTGGGCTCAGTGTGGCGGAAAGGGCTGGACTGGTTCGTCATATATTCAAGTCGTTTGATCAACTATTCGACTAAACGTCTCATGACTGTAGGTGGAACAACTTGCGTCTCGGGATACACTTGCACCTATTCAAACGATTATTACTCGCAATGGTAATACGACCAGCACCAAAAAATCTACGTTTACTTATCTTATATTTCTAGCCTTCCCGGAACGGCGAGCCCGACCACTAGCACTACCAAAGGTAGCGGTCCTAGTAGTACTACCACAAGCACTGCGCCGGGTTCGACCAACAGCTTGTGCGCTGGTTCACTTACCAAGTTCAAGTACTTCGGTGCCAGCCAATCTTGCGCCGAGTTCGGCGAGACCAAAATTCCTGGCGTGCTCAACACTGACTACACATGGCCCGCCCAGAGCTCAATCGATGTATGTCTCTATGTTTTGGTACCCTTGACTATGCTGATTTCATCTCAATAGTCGCTCATGGCCCAAGGCATGAACTTTTTCCGTATTCCATTCCTCATGGAGCGACTTGTTCCTCCTGCCAACGGTCTTGGTGGTGCATTTGATCAGACCTATCTATCCGGCCTGAAGAGCATTGTTACTTATATCACTAACAAAGGAGGATATGCTGCTATTGACCCCCACAAGTGAGTGTTGTTTCATATCCATCCTGTTTGGGCGTGTTGCTCACTTCAAATTACTAGCTATATGCGCTACAACGGGAATATCATCACATCCACAACTGACTTTGCGAAATTCTGGACGAACCTCTCGAACCAGTTCAAATCGAACAACAAAGTCATCTTCGATATTATCAATGAGCCCAACGTCAGTCCTCTCCTTACGTCTGAAGGTAGCCTCTTTTACGCAAGATTCAACTATAGGGCATTGCTGCGTCGGACGTCTTCAACCTGAACCAAGCGGCGGTGAATGCTATCCGTGCTGCGGGTTCTACCAGCCAACTCATCCTGGTCGAGGGAACTTCGTGGACTGGCGCATGGAGTATGTCTTTTTGAGGCTTTCACAAATCTGTTGGCTTATCTTCGGAATTCTAGCCTGGATCTCGTCCGGTAACGGCGATGCCTTCAAGGGTCTCAAGGACCCCAACAACAATATCGCCATCGAGATGCACCAGTACCTCGACTCGGACGGCTCCGGTACTAGCGGCACCTGCGTCTCTTCTACAATTCTTGCTGAACGTTTGGCTGCCGCGACATCCTGGCTCAAGGCCAACAACTTCAAGGGCTTCCTAGGTGAGGTCGGTGCAGGCTCAAACGACGCTTGCATTGCGGCAATCAAGGGCGGTTTGTGCGCGATGCAACAGTCCGGCGTCTGGCTCGGCGTTTCTTGGTGGGCTGCCGGTCCATGGTGGGGCAAGTAAGTTATATCGACTACTTCTTCCAAGTTCTGTGCTCATCACCTTGAAATAGTACCTACTTCACATCTATCGAGCCGCCCAGCGGCGCCGCAATTGCCCGTATTCTTCCTGAAGCATTGAAGCCGTTTATGTAAATATCTGCGGCGTAGATGTACAGTTAGACGATTTCTTTCAAAGGCTCGGAGATTCTTGGCATGTATTCAGTCGCAGATTGCTCGTCTCGTTGTTTCATAGAGCTAGCATGAAAGTCCTGAATTCATTTGTGATTAAAAGAGAGAGACATAAGACTGATAAAAAAAACTGGCAACATCCGGAACTTGGCGCCGTCGTAGTCTGACAGACGAAAAGGAGATCAATTGTATGGCCGGCTTCGCCATTATCGCGCACCCATGGCAAAAAATGATTTGAGCGTGATACGTCGAACGAATGTGCTATTTTTAGCTCGCCAAGCGCGTTTGGCTAATGTTCACCAAAGCTCCTGCGGGGATAAATGATGTTCGAATTAGTGAGTTTAGAGGCCAAACGGTACTTCTTTAACTTAGGAAACTCCGTACTGGGACCAGTGGCCGGTCGTTAGAGGAAAGCAGGGAGACCGAAAGCTGGCGCTTATGTTCACTCATATCCAATTGATATTTGTACGTGTGTGCAGGTGCGTCCGGACTTCTGCAAGGGAGGCGGGGCGCTTCTGTTGCAGGTTCAGACCGGTCATTCCGGCGATGTCGCTGCTTACTCCTCTTATCAAGCAGGAGCTGCATGTGGTATAAAACACCGCCGCCCCGGAAATTAGAGCGACCACGTTTACTCTGTTTACATTTTTATCGATGGTCACACTCGGTTCGAACGTAAACCCAATCATCGTTCAGCCTACCCGATCTTGGCAGCTTCAATCTGACCTCGAATTATTTTTATGCGAAAATGACTTCACTTTCGGACCATGGGCAGACTGTAGAGTCTGGGACTTGACTCTTGGTTTTGAACGCGGGTTAGTGCTACTTGCGCCCCGAAGGATTGAAACTTACGCTGTCACGTTTGCTTTAGAATGTTCGTTGTTGCTCTGGATGTGGTATTCATTCTAGTAGCACTGCTGCGGATACGGTATCTGCTTGGACAAACAACCAAGCTGACGCGGCCATCTTATACCCAGTGCACTCTCAAGTTGCTCTCCGTACTGGCCCTCCTGCTGCCAATTGCTGGTCTCGTACTTATATCATGGCAGCACCGTACCGTGCTTGAGCTACCGAGGGATACTTTGTTTATTCCGATGGTTCCACTAGTGTCGTCGGTGAGCTTGCTCAGAATGAAGTATTCGTCCAAAATTCTCTGACTGTGCTGCCTAGCTGCTCTTGGCCGCGTTAGTTGGATTCGAACACTTCAGGTCCCTTACACCAAGTACTGTGGTGTTGGGCTACACCGTTTTCAAAGTCTTGGGTAATCTGGCAATCTTAAGAACCTATCGCACAATCGGTCTACCGACGCAGTTGTCCGAGGATCCGCTCTACGCTTTGACTGTAGCAGCCACGACTGGATATATCCTGCTCACGATAGCAGAGTCCATCGAGAAGCGGAGGCTCTTCAAGTCATCATACGATGTGCGTTCGTTCGTTCTTGATGTCCAGTTGTTATTAAAGCTTCTCTCTAGAGTTTTCCACGAGAATGCTCTACATCTATCTTATCTCGTTCTTTATACCTTTGGCTACTCCCGCTACTCTGGCGTGGCAGTCGAGTCAAGCTTGGCTTAGACGACCTGAAGGATGTCCCTCCAGACTACAAGGCTGTTGACTCTCGCTCTCGATTAGGTGATGCACTGTCTAAAAACAAGTACGTTTTCCACGCACGTATCCATACTTGTTCTCAACGAAGCGTTTAGAAACCTGTTTCGCGCGACAATTGCGTCGTACGGCGGCACGTTCTTTTCTCCCGTCTTGCCTCGGCTGGGTCTAGCTTTAGCAACCTTTTCGCAGCCTTTTCTCGTCGAAGGGATCCTGAAGTACGTCCAGCATGACAGCCCAAGCCCGGAGCAAGGGTGGGCTCTGATAGCAGGGTTCTTCTTGGTCTATGCGGTCATGGTGTTCACTACCGCCGTATACTGGGAAAAGGTTTGCCAACCCACGCGCAAACTGGAATTAGGCTAAAAGCAGTTGATTTAGACATTCGATGGAATTGTTGCTTTCCGAGGTGCTCTTGTTGGAAGTATATTACACAAGTCGCTTCGTTTGGCCGCCCATGAAGGTAGATCTCTAGGCAGCAGTACAGCGAGCACGTATATGTAAGCTCCTACCTTTTAGCATATTGGCAATGCGTGGTACTGAATACCATAGGTAGTTCTGTGGATTTCACCCAGATTACGACTGCTCTGAACGTTTTCCACGAAATCTGGGCATCTGTTGTCGCTATTGGGCTGGGTTTCGCAATTCTCTATGCAAAGGTATGCCATTGGTTTCTGTCTAGCACGAGTAGCTAAAATGATGTTCTGTAAGGCCCAATGGGCGGCGTTTCTTCCCTTGCTTGTGATTGCCATCACAATGGGAATCACTTCATACTGCGGAAACATTGGCAGGAAGAGGCAGACTGTATGGCTTGCGGCAACGGACAAGCGGATGAAGTTGATTGTAAGTCGCTCATGGTACTTGCTTGACTGTTCTGATTACGATAGCTGTTTAGGGGTCTATGCTATCGAATTTAATACCAATCAAAATGTCTGCATACGAGATTCCGTTCATGAGGAAAGTCAAAGAACTACGAGATGGAGAGCTGCATGGTGCGACGCGATTCTTGTGAGTATGCCATTTATTTGCGTCGTCAGCCTATCATTCAATCCTTATTTCAAGTACTACAACCGCGATCAATGTCGCACTATCCAATGCTGCGGCCCCCTTCTGCTCTGTAGCAGTTCTGGCCGCATATGCTCTGATGGTTCGATTGGACCCTTCGATCGGGAAATTCGATACGGCGACTATATTTACAATTTCGACCACTGTACAACTACTCGGGATGCCACTTGGTGAGTTTGGTTATTCAAAGCTCGTGGCCAGATTACTAAACAATCCTCTGTCTCATCGAATAGTATTCTGTACGGTACTTCTCTCCCTGGAGGTTGAGCCAGTGCTAACTCTTGTATTGTCCAGTTGGGCAAGCTCTCCCATACTTGTTCACAGGATGGGCCTCCTTCAAACGCATCGAGAAGTTTCTCGACTTAGCTGAAAGGCCTGAAACTGCAGTCGAAGACGCCCTCCTTCGGCACCCTGACCAATGTAACTACGACTTCAAGCTCTCTCAGGCTAGTTTTGCTTGGGAACAGAACGGCACTCCTGTTCTGAAAGACATTGATTTTACGTTGGAAGTCGGAAAGTTACACATGTGTATTGGACCTGTTGCATCCGTAGGTTCTTGTTTTCTTCTCCACTATGCATAGGTCTGACTATAAGCACAGGGCAAAACCTCGCTGTTGGCTTCCATGCTGGGCGAGACTGCACTCCTGTCTGGGTCGCTTGTCACGTCCCCCAGACGGCCTCATGTGGGGTATGCGGCGCAGGACGCATTTATCTTTCCAGGCACTATACGCGAGAACATCACCTTGGGTAGCTCGATCGACCTGGAGAGATACCAAGCAGTGATCGCGGCGTGTGGACTGGGACCGGACTTTGCTCGTTTTCCTTCAGGCGATATGACTCGCCTCGCCGACAAAGGCACGAGTCTCAGTGGGGGACAAAAGCAACGTGTGGTGCGTTCAATTGCAATGTTTTACCTGTTTGAAGCTCACGTCTATCACGTTGGACAGGCTTTGGCCAGGGCAGTATACTCTGATACACCGGTGCTGTTCTTAGACGACCCTTTGAGGTAGCAACCGTTTATAATCACATGAGATAGCTGCTAACTGCTATGGTTCATAGTGCTCTGGATGCAGCGACTGAAGAACATGGTAAGTTAAGACACTCAAAAACGTACTCTACGCTAACCACGTATTCGTACCAGTGGCTCGATTGCTCTTTGACAAGTCTGGGCTTCTGAAGGGAAGGACCGTGTTTATCACTACTCACAGTGGTTTGTCTTTTTTTCATCGCCTCCCTGGGTTAGCGAGCTGATGCTAGTGGTAGTTCATCATTTACCGTCCGCCGATACTGTCGTTGCGATGAACCAAGGGTCAATTGTTTTTCAAGGCGCATACACCGCACTGCAGAACGAGCCCAGCCTGTTGCACCTCGTTCAAGAATCAGTGCGCTCCCAAGCGCCAGCCGAAAAGTCCAGCCTCGATCCCAATAAAGACAACAAGTCGACCGAACAAGGAGCGGAAGAAGAGCTGAACGACGAGACTATGAAGTCATACAACCAAAAGGGGTGGCACCCGTACATGTTCTGGACTCGAATGGCTGGAATACATCGCGTGGTCACAGGGCTATCTACGGGAGCTTTGTGGATGCTATTATCGGTGGCGATGAATGTATGTGACAACATTCAGCAAATCAGAAGTTATAGCTTATCGTTCAATCTGCAGTTATACCTCAAAGCCTGGTCGGAACACCCAGATGGAAACGTGGCCCTCTGGATACTGGGGTATTGCGCGTTGTCGACTTTGTACCTTGCAGCCGGAATCATAGCCTTTTGGCTGTGGTTGAAAGGCGCCAATGTCGTCGCGTCGACCAGGATACACGAGGAACAAATCAAGGTCAGCATACACTGAACGATGTGTGATCTGAAAAATGACCATTTTGTAGGCTGTTGTATCCGCGGCACCGAGCTACATCCAAGCTACCCCAGTGGGCCGCCTAGTCAATCGATTCAGCCAGGTATGTATGTACGTTTGGTAAATAAAATTCATCTAATAGAAAGCTAGGATATCTCGGTGAGCATAGCAGCAGCCGTGATGAGCTGACGCTGACTCGCAGCTCTAGGTAATTGTTATGACCTTACCCATGTCATCGCTTGGCATGTTCCTTAGTACGGTGCTACTTAGTGAGGACAATCCTACAGTTTATTTGGGTGTATGCTGACTTATCCTGTTACTAGTTTCTCAATCAGTAAGTTGATTGTTTGGCAAGGACAATAAACGGAACGCTGATTGAGTTATCCTAGACATTCGTACTAGTTGCAGTATGGCCTTTAGTGACTTTGGCCGGCAGTTCACTGACACATCGATCAGACTCCTTGGTTGACAGTTGGTTTGCCGTTTATTGTAGCAATCTATTGGCTCTTGATCAAGTTCTACCTGGTTTGTGCATACCAGTTTTTGCCGAGACCATGTCGCTGATGTACCTCCGTAGGCAACATCAACTCAATTGCAACAACTTGAATCTGCTAGCATAAGTCCACTGTTATCAGCATTCGGAACCATCATATCTGGGCTTGAAACCATCCGGTAAGGCCTTCAAATTAGTCCGCATCTAGGTATGGCACTATAACTTATGATAGGTCTTTTGGTGCCCAAGAAATGTTTGGCAGCCGTGGTGATGATCATCTTGATGCCAGTCAAGGTCCGTTGTACTTTCGATACGCCGGAATGCGCCTTCTGTAAGTTGTAATACCTACATCGGCGCCCATTGGTTAACTGGTACCTCCGAAGGCGAACCGTTTTGGCAGTTATTACCATGTTCATTTCCGTTGGCGTGGCGACTCTAGCGGTAAACCTGCGTGCTTCAACTTCGGCGGGACTGTAAGTCACTGCCAACTATGTTTCCGAGAGTGGAGCTAATCGTTTGCTTCATAGCCTGGGTATTGCGCTGAGTGGAATGACATTAATAGCGTCAATGTCATCTCAGTTGTTACTGGTAGGTCAGGTCCTTTTATGATGAATGACTAAATCTAACCATTTACATAGACTTGGGGTCAAGTCGAGAACGGCGCCGTCGCTGTGGAGCGGCTGTATGAGATAGTGTCGCTGGACGCCGAACCCGACCTGGAAAAAGAGAACGACTCGGTGGTTGGGGACTCTTGGCCAGTGCATGGCGAGATAGCGTTCGAAGGCTACACCATGAGCTACTCGTGAGACTCTGTCACTATGTTTGCCTCCGCCGTGCTGACTTTTCGACAGCAAAGAGCTCCCGCCCGCCTTACAGAATCTGACGTTCAAGATCCCGGGAGGGTCTCGAGTCGGTATCTGTGGCCGTACAGGCTCCGGCAAAAGTAGTACGGTGAACGCGCTGTTCCGAACGGTCGACTCAGAGCTGGTGAACGGGAAGCTGTTGGTGGACGGTGTGAATATACGGGATCTTTCTTTGAGGAGCTTGAGATCCTCTCTGAGGTTACATTTACATGCTTACGTGCCTCCTGATATGTACTCACTATTGTACTTGTAGTATCGTTCCTCAAGATCCGTTCTTGTGGCATTCAACCATTCGGGTATGTGATCGTATTACTCTTTATCCTAACTTACTAATGCTTAAAGTAGGAGAATCTAGACATTGAAGGGGTAAGTACTGGACTGTCACCGTTGTCTGGGAGCTGACACTCTCGTAGCTCAATAGTGACGCAGAAATTTGGCAAGCACTCAACCAGGTTGGAATGAAAGATGCTGTTGCGGCACTTGAAACCCAACTGGACACTGTGCTACAAGACGCCGTTGCTTTTTCTCGGGGACAAGTAAGTCTTATCTACTCCCAGCGGCCCATAGCTAGACCACGCGTCATTTATAGCGTCAGCTACTATGTATGGCGCGAGTTCTACTACGAAAGCGCAAGATCGTAATTCTAGACGAGGCAACCTCGAGGTATGTCGAGCCTAAGTTGATCGCTATCTATAGTGCTTATGAACGCCCCGCCATTAGTATGGACCCGCAAACAGATGGCAAGGTCAGGGAGATTATATCACAGGAGCTACAAGGTTGCACTGTGCTCTCGGTAGCTCATCGCATCGGTGAGTCCGCGACGCTAACAGGGCTACTTGGAGCTAACGTGCTTTCACTAGCTACAATCGTCAACTTTGACCTGATCATCGTTGTCGACGACGGACAGGTCACGGAAATCGGTCCTCCGCAAGTGCTCCTGGCCGACAGCTCAAGCAAGTTCTCGAAGCTGGCAAACAGTCAGGGGATATATGCGTCAGAGACTCAATCAACCACATCAAACACCCCGTAAAATGCACATACTTGCATACATAGTGATTCATTATTTTTGTCAAAGCTTTCTAGGAAATATTGGACAAGTTTGATATGAAAGTAAACTGGTCGTGATTGCAAATGCTAGCAGCTCATAACCTTCAACATCGAGACGGTGATGGGTGCGTTGGTACGCTCCGTTGCCCACGGGGCCACGTCTACATGCATTCAGGCCAACACAAAGTGCATATATGCGTGTTCTGTTGACTGCCATAGACCGCGTTAAAAGAGCTAAGAACCATGGGTTTCAACCAGCTTATAAGTCCGTAGGAATCATTCGAACGATAACAACGACCGAATCAACAAAAATTGGCATGACAGCGATGCAAACCATCCACCACTACCCCGGTTTTATCCAGCAACTACCTGGACAGGGCCTTTAGTTCTTGGTAGATGGACCACAGTGGAAGCTTCCCGCACATAACCAAGGCATTCTGCCATCCGGTTCCCGCTTACGTTGACGAAACCTTTGACGATGAGCCTGCATTGCGTGTCGGCAACGATATTTAGACAGTAGTGTCTGATACAGATTTCCAGATTACAAAGCGATTGGCAAGAAGTAACAAAAAGGGGAGGGAGCGGACTTGCGTCAGAAAGATGCTTTGTAGCATATACAACGCGTGATGCAGTGGCAGGATTATTTCTGGGACGTGGTTTTGTCGGACGCGGGACTGTCCTACGCATTCGCGTTTTTATTCGTCTATAATAATTACTCTAGCCAGTATAGCACGCTAAACGCGAACAATCGAAGCTTGCTCGGGCCTGCATACTCCAGCTTGAGCCAGTTATACGTACGTGACGAAGGCCTACACCGTGAATTGCTTTGTCCAACGTGGTCTATCAACATATCAATACTACAACCTCGTAACGTTGAAATCCAACGAAACTTGTACTCCTTCTCCCAACTCCTCTTCTCAGGCTTCCTCCCGTCCAGATCAGGATTTCAAGATTGGCCGTAGAGACCCAAGCATCAAAGAACTTGATGTATCTGGGGAGTGGACTGCGGGCGTCTGTTCGATGATGCGAGCAATTCTGAGAGTGATATGATGAGATTCTCGGCGGCCGAGAGACGGGCGATGCCCAGTAAGCGGTAATCAGGTTAGTGGATCGGAGGTAGACTTAGGGGAAGGAGGGGTTCATATCAGGCATATCGCAAGCGGCGTTTACTCTGATGAATCGCGGTTTGTCCAGTCTCTTCGTTGAAAGGTAAGCGCTGAGCGAAACGGACCACGAGCCGTTGCTCAGCGGTTGTAGGCTTGCCGTCCACATTCTACCCTAGACTAGAATGAACTATGTCATGAATCCATCTATGATTAAAAGAACCACTCTAAGACTAATAAAAAAACGCGACAACATCTAGACATTGATACTTTCGCTATCTAATCAGTGTGGGCACTATCAGTTATTGGTCAGCTTCACAGCTACTATACACTCAAGTCATACAGTGATAAGAGCGCGATATGCCAAGGTAGAGCCACTATTAGTGTCCTATTTTTAGTTTGCCAAGTGCGTTCGGCTTGCCGCCTACCGAAATTAATTCCTGTGAGGTTTAGAGGATATCAGTCGGATTATTCGAAAGCCAAACTGTTTTCGAGAGAAGTTTCGTGGCATCGGTTGCAAGTTGTTAGAAGAAAATAGGAAGATTGAAAACTGGCGCTTATGCGGAACATCCATTTATTTGTAGATGTGTGTGTGCTGGCTTCTTGGGAGCCGAAGCGCTTCTATTAGGCACCAACCGGCCATTCCGGTGATGACTCGCTGCTTACATTCCTTCTTATCAAGGGGACCATATGGTACTTCGGGTATAAAACTACTAAAAACATGGGCGTCTCCAACCTCAGAGCAGCCACACCTATTCTGCTACGTTATCATCAATGGTTGCGCTGAATGCAAACCCAATTATTGTTCAGCCTATCCAATCTTGGCAACTTCAAACTAACCTCGAACTATTCTTATGCGAAAATGACTACTCGCTCGGTCCGTGGGCAGACTGTAGAGCTTGGGATTTGACTCTCGGTTTTGAGCGCGGGTCAGTGTTACTTAGGCCCTCGAAATATCAAAACTTACATTATCACTCTAATTTAGGATATTAACCGTCGTTCTAGATGTCGTATTTACTGTAGTAGCACTGCTGCGGATATGGTACCTTCTCGGACAAACAACCAAACTGACGCGACCCTCCTATGCCCAATGCGCCCTAAAGTTACTCTCCGTACTGGTTCTACTGCTACCAATTGCCGGCCTCACAATCATATCGTGGCAGCACCGTACTGTGCTTGAGCTGTCGAGAAATAATCCATTTCTTCTGACGATCCCTCTGGTGTCATCTGTAAGCTTACAGATGCTTAGAACGTTTACCTAAATCCTCTCTAACTATGTTACTTAGCTTCTTTTGGCCACGTTAGTTGGACTCGAGCACTTTAGGTCTCTCACGCCCAGTACTACGGTCCTGAGCTATACTATTTTCAAGGCTGTAGGCAATCTTGTGACTCTCAGGACCTACCGCGCAATTGGCCTACCGACGCAGCTATCCGAGGACCCACTCTACGCTTTGACCAAAGCAGCCACGATTGGATATATCCTGCTCACAATAGCAGAGTCCATCGAGAAGCGGAGGCTTTTCAAGTCACCATACGATGTACGTTCGTTCGCTCCTGGGGTTTAGTTATCATTCTAATTGCTCTCTAGAGTTATCCAGCGGAGTGCTCTACGTCTATCCTGTCTCGCTCTCTGTACTTTTGGCTTCTCCCGTTGCTCTGGCGTGGCAGTCGAGCCAAGCTCGGACTAGACGACCTGAAGGATATCCCTCCAGACTACAAGGCTGTTGACTCTCGTTCTCGACTGGATGATGCATTGTCTAAAGACAAGTACGTATTTCGTATACACGGGTCTATAACTATTTTAACGAAATGCATAGAAACTTGTTTCGCGCAACTATGGCTTCCTATGGTGGCACGTTCTTTTCTCCTGTCTTGCCTCGACTCGGTCTAGCTCTAGCAACCTTTTCACAACCCTTCCTCGTCGAAGGGATCCTGAAGTATGTCCAGCGCGACGACCCAAGCCCGGAGCAAGGGTGGGCTCTGATAGCGGGGTTCTTCTTGGTCTATGTGGTCATGGTGTTCACTACCGCCGTGTACTGGGAAAAGGTTCGTCAATTAAAGCAAGCTGAAACGTACGTCTAATATATTTATTTAGACATTCGATGGGATTGTTGCTTTCCGGGGCGGTCTTGTTGGAAGCATATTACACAAGTCGCTTCGTTTGGCCGCCCATGAAGGTAGATCTATAGGTGGCAGCACAGCAAGCACATATATGTGAGTCCCTACTTTCGGCAGTGAAGATGTGTCATATTTAATCCCCTGAGATAGCTCTGTGGATATTACTCGGATTACAGGCGCTCTAAATGTTTTTCACGAAATTTGGTCATCTGTTGTCGCTATCGGGCTGGGTTTTGCAATCCTCTATATGAAGGTACAATATTCGTTTTTGTTTGATCTGCTAGCTAATATAACGTTTGAAAGGCTCAATGGGCGGCATTTCTTCCTCTGCTTGTAATTGCTATCACGATGGGAATTACTTCATACTGTGGAAACATTAGTAGGGAGAGACAAACCATGTGGCTTGCGGCGACAGACAAACGAATGAAATTGATTGTAAGACACTTCAAGTTGTACTCCCTTGGCTTACTCTGACTATTACAACGCCAAGGGTTCAATGCTGTCGAACTTGATACCCATCAAAATGTCTGCATACGAGATTCCGTTCATGAGGAAGGTCAAAGAAATACGAGATGGAGAGATGCATGGTGCAACGCGGTTCTTGTAAGTACGCAATCAGTTCTAGCCATGTGCCCTCTCAGTTAATCCCTGTTTCAAGTACTATGGTTGTGATCAATGTCGCACTATCCAATGCTGCGTCGTCCTTCTGTTCTGTAGCAGTTCTGGCCGCATATGCTCTGATGGTTCGATTTGATCCTTCGATCGGGAAATTCGATACGGCGACTATATTCACGATTTCGGCGACTGTACAACTGCTAGGAATGCCACTTGGTAAGTTTAACCACATTCAACTGTCAAGGCCAGAACACTAACAGATCTTCTCAATTAAATAGCGTTTAGTATGATGCTCTATTCTCGCAGTTGAAATGGACACTAATTTCTCTTACTGGTAGTTGGCCAAGCTCTTCCATCCTTATTCACAGGATGGGCCTCCTTCCGACGTATTGAAGCATTTCTCAACTTGGCCGAAAGGCCGGAAATTTCGGTCGAAGGCGAGCTCCTTTATCATCCAGGCCAATGCAACTACGACTTCAAGCTTTCTCGAGCCAGTTTTACTTGGGAACAAAATGGCACCCCTGTCTTGAAAGATATTGATTTTACGTTGGAAGTTGGGAAGCTGTATATGTGTGTTGGACCTGTTGCATCCGTAGGTTTTCGTTTTCTGTTTCTTCTATAAATCTGAATATGAGAACAGGGCAAAACATCGCTAATAGCTTCGATGCTGGGTGAGACTACGCTCCTGTCTGGGTCGCTTGTCACGTCCCCCAGGCGGCCTCACGTAGGGTACGCGGCGCAGGACGCATTCATATTTCCGGGTACTATACGCGAGAACATTATTTTGGGTAATGTGATCGATCTTGAGAGATATCAGGCTGTGATCGCGGCGTGTGGACTGGGGCCGGATTTTGCTCGTTTTCCTTCAGGCGATACAAGCGCTGGTGGGGTTTCGAACGCTCCGAACTTCCGAGTGCCGCACACTCTCAAATCTAGGTATTCAGGAATGA
>WSTH01001171.1:0-14259 GCA_019616345.1 Ceratobasidium sp. 395
GATGTCTTTACTGGAGCCTCTCTACCTGCTAACCCTACGTTTGCTGGATCTAATAGTGATGTAGTGGCGAACCGCGCTGCTCTTCGACTTGCCAACCTGAGCGCGGCTGATGCGATGCGAGCTGAGCTCGCAGGGGCTGCGCCACTCAAACCCACTAGCCGGGCGACGCTATCTGGGAACAAACCTGCCGCTGCACCCGAACCCGCGCCACTTCCAGCCCCACCAGCTGTTGAGGAGACCATGGTCACGAACGAGACAGATATCAATGAGAGCCCAGCAGCCGAAAAGGAACTTCCTACTGACGGTGACGCCGACGCCATTATGGACTCCAAACCTGAGGAGGACGTCAAGTTTGAGGATGGAGCTGAAGCAGCTGCGAATGCAGTTACAGAACTTATCGAGAGCGCTGCCAAAGAGGTTGCCGAAGATGCTGACAAGCCTCATGGCGTGAAGCGGCCTGCTGAAGATATTGAAAAGGAGGAAGAGAGTAGCCCGGAGGAGGAAGAAGCTCAGCCCGCTAAGCCCGCTCTCAAGGTAAATTCAGATGGGACGGTAGATCAAGAAGACACTGTCAAGTACGTTTATTATCAGACATGTTTAAGCATTCCCTTGTTAACGCATACTATTCTAGGCTTTGGGAGCCTGGCTACAAGGAGCGGTACTACCGATCCAAGTTCGGGATTGAGCTGAATGATACAGAAACGCGGAAACAGTAAGTAACGAAGATTTCAGGTGACGGATGACTCTAACTAGCGCGCGCAGGATTACCACCGCATATATGGAAGGCTTATGCTGGGTATTACAATACTATTACCAAGGAGTGAGTTTATCATACACGTTATGTTTTGGTTCCTAATCAAGATTTTCAGGCTCCTTCCTGGACGTGGTTCTACCCGTATCACTTTGCCCCTTTCGCTGCCGACTTTGAGGATGTTGAACACATGGACATCAAGTTTAACCTAGGTGCCCCTTTCAAGCCATACGAGCAATTGATGGGTGTTTTCCCAGCTGCGAGCCGTGTGCATATCCCCATCCCCTTCCAATCTCTCATGACCGACGAAGAGTCGCCGATCATTGACTTCTATCCTACCGAGTTCGAGATTGACATGAATGGGAAAAAGATGGCGTGGCAAGGCGTGGCACTCCTTCCGTTTATTGACGAAAAGCGCTTGCTTGGTGCTATGGCCGAGAGATACCCAAAACTTACAGAAGACGAAGTACGGAGGAACAAGTGGGGAGCCAACCATATCTACGTTGCGGAAGGAAACGACTTGTATGATTTCTTCTGTGGCCTCTATACCAAACGGAAGAGCACTGTGGTAAGTCCGTCTCCCTATATCTACATTCAATCAACTAAACACGAAGGTTTAGCCTATCGCTCTAGACACCCGCCTGAGTCACGGCATCTCAGGCTCTGTCCTCCATGATCCTAGTTGTGTCCCTGAATCATCCTACCCATCCCCACTTACTCGTGTTGGCCAACCCGACATAGCATCTAATCGCACACTTTCTGCTCAGTACTTCTATCCGAAGCAGACAACGCCTCACCGGTCTACCCTTTTGCCCGGCGCTCGACCAGCCCCTAGGATCCTTGGGCAGGCCGACGCGGAGCATGTGAGGAGAGGTGGAGAAGGTCGCCGCGGGCGAGGTGGTGGAGGGGGTGGAGGCAGGGGACGAGGTGGACCAAGAGAAACTGGGTTTGTGAGTTCAACGGGAGGATATAGCGATCGGGGTGGGTCGTATTCTGGATATGACAACGGGTACGGTGGTGGGGGATACGGTGGGAATAGTAACGGTGGGGGCTATGGCGGGTATGGTGGGGGTGGCGGAGGAGGATATGGAGGACGCGGCAATGATGGCTACGGAGGCGGTGGAGGATACAGAGGAGGAGGATACGGTGGGGGTGGCTATAACGGTCGTGGCGGGGACAACGGTGGTTATGGAGGCAGCCGCCATGGTGGGGGAGGTTACGGCGATCGAGATCGCGGGGGCCCGCCCCGGGGTGGCTCACGTGGAGGTCCTCCAGGAGGTGGCTATGGTGGGCGAGGAGGATATAACAATGGTGGAGGTTATGGAGGTGGAGGATACGGCGGATATGGTGGACGTCGCTAGATCCTGTCTGCTTTCGACGCATTTAGATGCCTTTGTACAACAGCTTTCAAAAGTTCAGCTCAAAGTCGTGATTCCTATTCTTGATGTCTCCAGAAGGCTCATGTAATCTACAACCACTCTACGTGACGAATAACTCTATAGCTCTTTCTTTGCTTTACGCGCATTCTCCTTGATCATTTGTTCCCTGACCCAGTCGAATGCACTATCGGTAGCATGCTCTACGGGATGATCAAACATGTAGGGGAGCAAGGCTGACAAGGTGTAAAATATTAGTTATGATCACCACAGAAGAACAAGTTACACTCACGAACTACCGCGAGCCCAGTAAAAGTCGGACCCCAAGCTATTATATAATTGGGTTAAATGCGGCCGTACACGGAAGAGAACGCACTCACCCTTCACTCGAATATTTTTAACATTTACAAACGCCTTGGTCGCCTGCCTGTATAGTCATCCAGATTCAATACACCATTTCTGAACTTGATAGCGTATACGAACCCGACAATCGTGTGGATTGTAAATGCTGGCAATGCCCTAAACCATGGCAGTCAGTTGAAGTATACCATTGTAGATCTATACGGATACGTACATCGAAGCGATAGACTGAAAGACCGCTCTTTGTGTTGCCAATATCGTAAGCCGGGTTGGCTCGGAAAAGTTGGCTGCCTCGATAGGGCTAGGTCCTTTCCGTCTAGCTTTGTATGTCTCGTAGCTAACATCACCCTAGTATCAAGTAAGGATGGAAAAGGGTGAATGATAAGGCTAATCTGAGCGTACCGCCAGGTAGAGCCAACTGACACCATACGCAGCAGTGACGATTGCGGGAGGTACAACTCTAGTAATAGTAGAAAAAGAGGTCAATCTGCCCATATCTATCAAGAGTTGCTTTACAGAACTCACGGTCGAAACGCTTCTCCGATATCAGAGGTCTTCCAGAGTCGCCCGGAAAGTCAATAAAATAGTTAGAGTATTAATATGAGTCCACATACGTAGGCGACGTATCTAGTCGAGGCCCTCAATGCTGTCCGTAATCGTGCACCATATGCCGCATAACGAGCATTTGTGTCTACGGTATCAACGTTCTGGTCGGCCAGCTGGTTGACTTCGTCAGTCGCCTCTCTAGTTACTGTCTCGACCGTTGTGGACATGGTGTGGTCAATGGGAGGACGACTGAAAGCCAAGTGCCGGATGAGGGACGCGAAGTCTTCGGCAGGCCAGTAATTTGTCCTAAACGGGATGATGTCATTAGAATCATCTCTCGATCATTTCAACCTCAGGTTACGCCAACACTGCGTAGGCTTGGTCTTGTAAAGTCGGCGTGCTCTCCGCCGCGTTCGTACAACTATATGTAAATGCTAAGTACAAAAGGTATCCATAGGGTGTACAAAATCGAAATTAAAGTGTCCCAACTAATATAAAATCTCCATGCCCCCATACAGACTCTAGTTGGGCTCTAGTGCTCGGTCTAGCTCTTTGATCATTAGGTTATTGACAGCTTTAACGTTATCCATATAAACTAAGAGTAGTGCATAAGCGTCTCGGAGTGGAGCAAACATTGAATCAACATACCATGGTGCCCAGCGTTCTGGATCATATACATGCGGCTCTTGAAATTCCCAGCACTTTTCAAAGCCTGCAGGCTAGCACGACCTCCCTTGGGGTCCATCCAATCATGATCGCCATCTGGGACAGGCTTTTAGCCAAGAATCCACCATAGTGTCGAAACTTTACTCACAAACAAACGTAACAGGAACCTTGATATCCTTCACACGGTCGACCAACGGCCTGCGAGCGTGTGCGCCAGGTGCAAGGAGATGCGCTAGAAAATTTTAGGTGAGTCTTCGCGCGGGAGATGCGGCTGAGTTCAGAACTCACATATGCAGTACTCCCCTGATCCTTTGGCACGAGTAATATGCCAAATATAATCGTGCATGTCACGCTTGTCCTCATCGGTCAGGTCAAATCTTCTACCAGAGTACTAAATATGATATATTAATATAAGTTCATCTCCGAATACGAATTAGAACAAACCTTGCCAACAAGCCAGGGTCCATAGAACATCGCCGAGCGAACAATTTGGAAGGGGCTCCATCCTTCTTCCCAGAGATAGGTAGCGACCTTTCGGAAGGTACTCTCCTCACGCTTGGCTGCCCGTTGTTCTGCTTTGAGTGCTGCTACTTGATCCTCGGTCGCAGGTACTGCAGTTCCAGTAGCACCCGCATGAGTCGGGGAAGGGTCGAGTTCACGCGATGGTTCTTCTGTGCTGTTCGGGTCTCGAGGCACGCCAGCAGGCGAGAGAAGTATAACTTGGCTGACTCGATCGGGATGGCGGAGAGCATATGCGGCAGACAGGTAGGCTCCGAGGCTGTGTCCAATAAGCGCTGAGAGGAAGAGTTCAATCAAAAACGCCCCAGCGAAGATAAGAAATGTGGACTCACACATCTTTTCAATACCCATTTTCTGTCTCCACTCCTCCAAGGCATCGAGGAAAAACGATTCGGCCTCGTTGACGCGCCCGTCGATATCTTCTCGCTTGGCGTGCACCTTGAAAGGAACACGAGCGGATCGGCCCATTCCTAACCAATCAAGTGCGTAAACGGGAGTCTTTCGTTTTGCAGCCCAATCGCCCAGAACGCCAAAGTTCTGGTAGAAGAATCCAATGCCTGGTAGTAGCATGAGCAAATCGTTCGGTCAAGGCCGGGGGCAACGTACCTGCGCCATAACCAGGGAGAAGGACAGCTGGAGGAACATTGGGGGACAGAGCTACTTCTTTGGAATTGGAATCGACTGGGGATATGGTGAACATGTTAATGTATCGGCCTTTGCCACTGAGCTCCATCGTCCCCAATCGACCGACCACACCTCCAGTTGGGGGTGTGTTGTCGCCGGCCGCGCGGAAAAAGGCTAACCGCCTGAAGAGACGTTCCTCAGCAACTGCACTCTGGCTGGGGCCTGAGGACCACCATTGAGCGAATGAGGTAGTGAATGTAGTGGGGATATCGCGGGCAAGGGGAATGTTCATGGGAGCTACGACCGAGGCCATGCTGGAACGCGCGAAGGTACGAAGAGCGGCCGTGGTGAAAAAATGGGGGTAATGTGAGATTGCCGCACCGCACCACCTCGATTTAAAGTGTGCGTGGTGGAGGCTGGCGTCAGGAATCGGCAGTTTCGATGACAAATCCGCGGCTATGTCCTCGGTGCACGTGACCCCGCCTCGGCCTCGGATATGGAGTCCCGCATTGCCGGCTGCTTCTATCCCAGCTCAGCTATAAGCAGGCAGACACCTACGTATCCCCCGGCATCCCTCGTGAGACCGCCATGTCTTCCAAACTATTTGACGTTAACCACCAGGTACGTTCGCGCGTCCCGCCAACCCAAAGCGCAGCTCAAACCCTGCACAGCTGGCGTTCTATGGAGCATACCATTCCAACAGGATCAACATCGCAATCCACATTATATGTGTCCCCATTATCATGTGGCCAGTGAAATGCGCCTGTGTAGTAGATGTATTACTAATTTCAATATGCCGGACACAGGACGGCTCAGGTCTTCCTGGCTAACGCTGGCATTCCGTCCTTCGCACCAGCAATCTCCTACCAAATCAACAATTATTTAACATTCGAGCCCAACTGGACATTTATAATGACCGTAGGCTATCTCGCCTACTATTTTGCACTTGAACCTGTTGGTGCGGTGCGTAGCTTGGCACCTCATCCTTGTATAGCTGGCATTTACATATCCTACATCAGGCGCTATATACCCCCCAATTCGCACTTTCTTGCCTCACGGCAACATCCTACGCCCACCGCGCAGAGGACATGAAAGTTGCAGGGGCGTTGCACGCCTTTAGCTGGATCATGCAATTTATTGGGCATGGTGCTGCTGAAGGTCGCGCCCCCGCACTTTTGGATAATCTCCTTGGTGCGGTAGTCCTGGCGCCATTCTTCGTCCACCTGGAGATGCTCTTCGCCATCGGCTACAATCCGGCTCTACACAAGCGTGTTCAGAATGAGGCCGGGAAGGAAATCGCCAAGTTCCGCCGCGAGGAAGCCGAGAAGAAACGGGCCGCTGGGAAGAAAGATCTTTAAAGCTACTGACTGCGTAGTTGGTCTGTTACCCGAATCTAAAACAATTGAAAGGAATATCTCTTGACAGAGTTTGTACTACAATCTGTACGCACGACGACAACAAAATACCAATGCTTAACCTATCTGCCTTGGCGCACTCAATCCAGCCCCAGCTAGCTTCGGAGCAACCGCTTCTACCTCTTTCTTCTGCCTTTGGCGGCGATGGTCGGTCAAACGCATGGTATAGAACCTAAAAACTAACGTTAGTAAAGGACTAGTGTACTTTAACACCTACTTACTGTCTGTGTAATATATATTTATCATGCCTGGGTGTCGTAGAACCGGATGCCACAGGTGCTGGAGATGCAGGTTTGGGTGATGCAGTTTTAGTCTTCCCCCCTTTATCGTCCTTCTTGTCCTCCCCATCTTTCTTGTCCTCTTTCTCCTTCTCCTTCTCAGCCTCTTTCTTAATCCTTCGATCAATCAATATCGGATGCTTGCACACTGAATGCGTACCATTACCCAATTACTCACTTCTGTTTAGCCTCCCACTCCTCCTTTATCCTTGCTATTTCTTCTGGGCTTGCGCTTGGCGTAGGGGATGCAGCCGGAGCTTGTAGAGCCGCAAACCCAGGATCCGACAGATGAGTATCACAGGTGTAGATCCAGTCAACTACCGGTGCAGTTGACAGTACCGTCGACGTTGGTTTGTAGCACACATAACTATCGTACCACAATGCACCAAGGTTGTAAGACGGCCCAAGCTAAGATGACGAAGGAGGCGCACCATGCCCGGGGAGTGGCCACAGTCTGTGAGCATAGACGTCATGACTTATCCCCAAGAGCATTTGACCATGTATTGTCTTACACGTTTACAATACAAGTTAGCAAACGGTGTAGAAGACATGATTCGGAGCTGTCGTGGTGAAGGCGAGATGGCAGTCAAGTGGCGGTGCATTATTGGCTTGGGTGGATAGCACGTGGCTGCTGGCGCTTATCCTTTGAATCTCTCCACCTTTAAACTTCTACGTGCTCTAGTCGGGTTGGCTGCATCGATTTATATACTTCAAAAAAGGGACGTCGCTATTATGGCCCACCAGCTCAGAATACCTATTGCCGGCCTCGTAGATATTCCAAAAATTGTGACCAGCGTCTTCTGTAAACCAAAATCATTGTTCGAGGTCATTGCACGCTTGCCGAATGATGGGATCGGTCAACGGGTTACTCAGGCTAGGTCGGGCTCTCATGGACGAGCATTTTAGCGATCTGGAGCTAAACAGAATGGGATAGGTGGGAACACAAAGGTATCCAAGACTCGTACTACACGGTTAGTAGAGTAAGGCTACGAGCAAATGGAACGACTGGGGACGTCTATGGAGCGTTTGTATGGAAGGGTACGTTATTTGCGCTGTGAGAAAGGCATATTACAATATTTCATGGGTCTTCAAATGGAATATCACAGGCAAAATGCATTCGAAAGAGGTCAAGCTACGAGGCGGACACAAGCACGCATGGAAACATTTACCTTGTAAGTAGCCCTTGTCCGACCATATCGCTTTGGTGTAAACCTGTCATTTCAGTATTGGAGCAACCATCAGCAACCCTATAAAGCCTGCATTCAATCAATACAAATTCGCGTTTTCTCTATCTCTCGCGGGCACACCTATGTAACCTTTCTTAGCGCGATCAAGTATCTATTTTAGACACCCCATTTCGATAATTTTGTACCATGAAATTTATACATCTGAGTGTTGGTGTTAGCTTCATAAGCAATCGTAAAGAACCAGGCCAAGCACCCAACTTCAGTTCGCCTTATATGCAACACTCTACTTCCCCGCACATAATTAATCATTTACGACTCCTACCTCCCATCACCAGCGTGCTAGCGCATGTAAGTAGTATAGCATTTTTGAACGACACGCCTGGACCATCCGGCGAATGGCAGCCTATACAGGCATATACCGGCTCCGAAAGCCGGATTTCACATGTTTTGTCTCTTCATCCAGCGCCGGCTTTGAACTCACGCGACTACCACCACTCGTAGACTCACACCCCTTCGTCAGGCGCCTTCTCATTGCCACATACTCAAGGCGCCAGATCGTGTTCTACTGGTACTGAATAAACTGCTGCAGTATCGGCGAGGATTCGGGTCGCATCGGGAACTGCGGCAAACGTACATACCCGGCTAGCGTCCTTGTTTATCCCATTCAGTGCTGGCAGAGCGAACCACGATGGATGTTGACAGTCTCATTGATGCGTATGGCTACCATTGTTATGATAATATCTTACTGCTGACGCCCTTGCTTCAACAGGCAGTTCAATCGGGCCGTGGAAATCGTTCAGAGGTGCGCCGATCTTTACTAAGTCAACATTCCACTAACAATGAAACTCTCTCAGCCTACCAAAGACCGGACCGATCCAAACCGGATATGAAGAAAAGCTAGCGATGTATAGCTTGTACAAGCAAGGTGAGCGCGCTAGTCGGCGCCGTGTAGACGTGTACTAAGTTCTGCAACATAGCTACGCTCGGTAATGTCAAGACAGCAAGGCCCGGAATGTGGGATATGTTGGGACGAGCGAAATGGTAAGTCTCTATTTGGGCGACCTTCTCGCTTGCTGAGTTTCGACAGGGACGAGTGGGCCAAGCATAAAGACCTCGATAAGCGCGAGGCTCAGTGGATGTATGTCGAAACTTTGAAGAAGGTACGCGTCTTGCTCCTCCGGTTTCCATTGTGCTCACAGCTCGTCTTTTAAAACCTAGGTGCTACGCAAGTATCCAGATCGAACGATTGCAAAGGATCTTATCGCTGAACTTGATTCATTTGCTGGCGATCCGAATAATCTTGTTATGAGTAGTAAGTTTCGTATGAATTTTAATCAACAACATTTTACTAATTTTTACGCGTCGATAGGCAATATGGGAGCATCCACCTCTTTACGCGATAGAGCAGAGACCTCGTCTTCTGGTTCTTCCAGGACGCAAGGCTCTAGATCCTCGGCGCGGGTTCAACTGAGGGGAGCTCAGGAACAACACCCCACTCGTATACAACGACAAACTCAACGCGGTGACGCGGGAGTATTTGAAAGCTCCGAAGACGAAACAACCGAGTCTGAGACAGACGGGGAAGTCGAAGGTAGACGAGCGCAACCCCAACAGTCTACCTCCCCCGCAATTGCACGGCCGAGGTCTAGCCACTCCTCCCAATACCGGTATCGTACCCCTGTTGCACAGTCAAATGCTGCCTTCTCGCCCGCACACTCCCCCGGCGTACAGGGTCCTATGCCTGTTGTGGCAGGTGTGCCACTCACACAGCCCCAGCCTCGCTATGCCGCTCCTTCAGCATTTGCTCCTCTCGCTCAACAAGCCTCTGCACTTGCCTTCTCGCCCCAACCCGTGCACCCGCTTCATCCTGCATACCACCACCCACACATGCCAGGTTCAGAGGTTATGGCCCCGTATCCAGCTCACGGAATGCCATACCATGACGCTATACGCTCGCCACAAGGATCGATGGGTCTTGAACGCGCCATAGTCGATATCCAGGCGTCGCTTGCCGCGCTACGTGAACGTATGGAGACAATGGAGCATGGCGGCTCATTCCACTCGTACTCGTCGCGTCAGTCGCCACCACGCCGCCACTCCCCTCTCCATCCTATGCTGCCATTCAACCTCGACCCACGTTCGTTTGGCGCTTGGTCAGTGGTCCTCACTCCGCTTGCACGTTCAGTCATAAGTGCTCGTCGAATGTTAGAGGTCGTACGCAGGAACCCGACTCTGACGATTGTGCGGAGGTTGATGCTAGATATCTCGTTCTTGTTGGCTCTGCTCACACTTATTCGCGCTTGTTGGCGAAGGTTTGGGGGGCGAAGAAAGGAGGTGTTCAGCGCATTAGGTGGGTTATGGATTGCGCTAGTCAATGGCGGACAAGTTCCAAGGAGAGAAAGGATGCTGGTCGACCGGGGAGTTTGAAAAGCTTTTATGAACAGATTTGGGTAACAATAACAGACATGTCAACAAGCATCTCGTTTCTGTTGAGTACTAGTTTTTATTTCCATGTGATATGATACACTTGTTTTCTTTTTCAATAAGTCTAAACCTTGGACATGTCCACCACGCAACGGATGCACTCTCCTTGCTAAGAAGAAAACGTACGTGAATCGGTGATTAGCGTTGACCCCACGTGTTAGAAGATGAAAGAACTCACATGCATGTCATCGAATCCACCTTGGATGTCTTTGAGGGTGCGATGGTGAGTGACGTACTCGTCGACAAATATTTTACCCGCGAGGTAATCTGATAGCAAGCATTTAGTCAAGATTCAAAGGTTGCAGTAGCCCTATTACCTTCTACAATCCCGGGGAGCTCAGTACGGCCCTTGACACCACCAAAGGCAGAGCCCCGCCAAGTACGACCTGTGACCTAATCAGAAGCAGTCAACTAGAGTTCAGGCTGGATGCCAGAGCAAGGACCAACCAGCTGGAATCTAGCGAGGACGGTGTGGTGAGTTCAAGCTTTAAACGCAGGGGATAATACACTTACGGTCGTGTGGAAATCTCATGGCCAGCAGGAGCGACACCAATGATAGTCGAGACACCCCATCCCTTGTGCGACGCCTCTAGCGCTACGCGCATAACATCGACCTATTCCACCACTTAAACCTCCACTCAACCCCGTTCACGGACAAAATCGACTCACATTTCCGGTAGCATCGAACGTGAAATCCAGTCCTCCGTCCGTAATCTCAACCAAATGATCCTGCAAGCGCTTGCCCTCGGGAAGCTCCTTGGGGTTCACAAACTCGACATTGTCTCCACCAAACTTCTTCGCCCATGACTCTTTCTTCGGATTCGTGTCGATCGCAATTATGCGGTTGGCTTTCAGAGCTCGCGCGGCGTTGATGCATCCAAGTCCGATGCAACCACAGCCGAAGACTGCGACGTTAGAGCCCTCTTGGAACAAGCGAGTCATTAATCAAACGGCCCGTGCAGCACTCGGGGAAAGTGACTCACCAATGCCAGGAAGCTTCGTGACTGCGCCCCATGCCGTGGTTATGCCGCATCCCAGCAAACACGCTTTCTCCAGGGAGGCTTCTTTGTTGATCGCTACGACCGAGAACTGCGAAACAACAGTATACTGAGAGAACGTCGACGTTCCCATCTACCGCGAATACCACATCAGTGTGCATTCCCCTCTCTCGCTCGAACTAGCGCTCACTCACGAAATGGAAGACATCTTTGCCCCGGGCTTTGAACCGCGTGGTACCATCTGGCATGAGGCCTTGCCCTTGTGTAGCACGGACTGTTCGGAGAGGCGAATTAGCGGCTGAAACTTTCGGAGCAGGGCTGGATTACCTCGGCCGCAAAGATTGGTCTTTCCACTTTTGCAGAATTTACACTCTCGGCATTCTAATAAACTAAAATTTTAGAGGTGCTCCAGAAGTGGAATGCATGATGTTACCGGCGGTATAAAGTGGGATAACATGATCGCCCTGTATGATTGATCAGTGAGAATAACAAGCATTGAGGTTTAGTTCTACACATACTGGCTTGACATTCGTAACGCCCTCACCAACAGACTCGACCTATAACAAACGCCTCAAGGCAAGCTTATCGAGCCCGAGTTCCCTATACTCACAATTCCGCCGCCCTCATGGCCCAAAATCACTGGGAAAGCACCCTCAGAGTCCTTCCCACTGCGGGTGTACTCGTCTCTGGACAAGTGTGATCAACCCCTGCGATCGCGAATATCACAAGTACCCGGACCCACGTATGGCAAATGCCGGTATAGAGTATCTTGATGCGAACTTCCCCAGCCTTGGGAGGCGCGACCTGAACATCTTCAACTACGATCGGTTCGCCAGGACCCCAGCAGACGCCAGCTTTGCACTCGATGACCTTCGGCGCGTGAGTAAGCTATATGCGCCGCTGAATCTGTAAGTTTGCCTACTTTTCCGGTGGTGTCAGACATTTCTCTTGGAGCTAGAGGCGATGGTGAGTATAGAGCGAAACAGCGGGCGGGTGCAGATGTTTTATACCGGCCGAATCGTAACGTCATGTGAGGTATACCTCCACCGATCGCGACTAGATAGGAGGCAAAGCGCGCGTCGGGACGTAAAACTGTCGAAGTGAAGCAAGCGGAAGGACGGTGTCCGCTGCTCAAGAGACGGTGGAGGTTGCACGACATCGGTAAAGGATAATCCGGGTGCGGGATCCGAGAATATTGTCCCCCATGATATGTTTTGTTGTTATACTTGACTAGTGCTAGCTGTCAGAGGCTCTTGTGTAGACCTAAGTTAGCAGAAATATTTTGTATAATGTAGAGCATGACAGACAGGCTCTACCTCGATGGCCCAGCCAATATATAGAGAGGTATATGCGCGTAACGCGCAGCGAAGAAATATGAAGATAACATATGCGCAAACATCCTACTCTTGCGGTGCAACAAATGTGATTTCCGTGCTCTGGTGCTATCTTTGCTGTGGACGTGATCGACGCGCTTATATCTGCCTATTTTGGCTGCAGGCGCGGGATTTGTTTGCTGCTAGGTCTCTCTTGGCATGTTTGATCTCCCTGCTCCCGCCGGTTGAAATTCCAACCAGCCCCTGATACGAAGGCTGCCTGTGGCGCTGGATGGATGCTTTGCCTAAATGCCGCAAATTAGTGCACGGGGATTCTTGTCCTCGGGCGTAAACGCATCATGGGAGACCGAAAAACTCGCTCTTCAAGATCATGGTTTTAGGAGCGATAGACGCCTATTGCTATTCCAGGATGCACGTAGGCCACCCAATTACTAACGGACATGCATGAGAATATTCCATTGTCGATGCGCAGAAACGGCTACTTGACGCAACGCGCGCACGCAATGCACCAGCGCGCGGATATGGTACTGTACAGAACCTAACCAGCGCGCTGTCTTAGGTGAGCAATAACGCCAAGCGACCCGCGCGCTACTTCTTTTTGTTGGTATCCACGATTTGGCCGCGCACGCCCCGGCCGGTCAGATTGCGGGGGTGGGCGATATCGGCCACGCAGTTTTCCCGCAGCCAAGACAATTTCCGGGAGCTCCTGAATTTTTTCAGACTCGAAAAAAAATATCTGAAGTGTATGCGCTGAAGTCGTCGAGATCATCCTGAGCATCGCGCGCCACAATACAGCTCGACTCAATTGCAGGACTCAAGAGAGTTTCAGAGGAAGGCAGAGTGAGTCACGAGTTGACTTAACCAGCGCGCGGGTATTGATAAGCTTTCTAAGCAATCATCCAGGCCCTATGTGGTGCCTGCCTGTTTCTAGCCTAAATGTCGTCGGAGTACCCGGCGATCGTAAAGAACCGCGTCATTTTCCAGCCGACCAGCGCGGTCGTTCCATCGGCTTGGAGTTTCGCCAGGTCCTATATATACCTGCTCCCTCTACTGCCAACCCCTCAGTGTTCTCCACTTCATCTGGCCGTCCCTGCCTAGCACGCCCAGCAACATGTCGTCCAACACACACGATGCTCCCCTTTCTCGGACGCCCTCCAAGCTCGAGCCCAAGGAGCTCGAAAAAGACAACCGCGAGAGCTTTGCTCCCACCGAGGCCCCTACCATCGTCGACGAGAATGAGCGATATCTCACCGGCTCTCGTCTCTTCCTCGTCTTTGTTGGCATGTTGATGTCTATCCTTCTCATTGCCCTCGATCAGACAATCGTGAGTTGAACTTGACACAACTTTTTTTTTTATCCGACGCTTACCGGATATTTTCAGGTCGCTACTGCTCTGCCCATCATTGCCAGTAAATTCGACGCATTCAACCAAGTAACATGGATTGGTACGTTGCCCTTGTCATCTCGCAACATGCTGGATCTGACACCCATCCAGCTAGCGCCTATTTCTTGACCCAGGCGGGCTGCATGCTTACCTATGGCCAGTTCCTTGCCATCGCACCCACCAAATGGGTCTACTTGGTAGCCGTTGTCATCTTCGAGATTGGCTCGCTGTTCTGCGCAGTAGCTACCACCATGGAGTTTCTCATCTTTGGCCGAGCCTTTGCCGGTGTCGGTGCCGCCGGCATTTTCGTTTCCGTCTTGTCCATCATTGCTCAAGT
>WSTH01001172.1:0-14251 GCA_019616345.1 Ceratobasidium sp. 395
ATTACATCCGCAGGAAGATACCGGCTTCCTGCCGGGGTCGCTAGCCCATGCAGACATCGCTCCTTGTCCTCCTCGAGATCGAATTCCACATCACGGAACCGGCGGTTACGGGCGCTAAGACGCGTCTCAAAGCACAATTCGTGAAGAGTATATGAGGTACGAACCGGCACTGCTTGGCAATAGCCTCGACCTTCTTACGACATCTTTCGGTCGCAATTTCGAGTTCTTCTGTGCATAAAAGTCCCTAATTCATGCATAGTATTAGATAAATTGGGAAGAAAAAAACAACATTGTTATCTACATACCGCACGTTCAGCTTGCTGTGTGTAGCCTCTCGCCGGAGCTGAGCTGCGCTCTATTACGCGTTCCTGCCTCTCTGGGGCGTTCTGCTTGCGAAAATGGGAAGAAAGAAGGCCAATCATTCCGAGGAACGGAGTTGTGGGGGAGATGAACGCGCGTGCGGAACCAATATATGGTAGATCAATGTCACGTGCAGCGGCCGATCACCCATCACCGACCCAGAGGGTTGGGCGCTTCGTGGCAGTGCATCAGCACAGCAGCAATGAGTCGATGTTGAATTACCCCTGGATGCAGTTCATCACATCATAATCAAGCTACTACGTGGAAGCAGCGCAGCGAGTGGGCAAGTATTTCTGGTGTTGTCTCGGTCATTCTGCCCGATGGACCACCTCAATGACAAAATTTTACACGCATTAGTTCCAGAACTTTGAACAATGGATCTACAGTAGCTAACTAAATCGTATAGTTACGCGATACTGGTTCTTTAAACTCTCAGCCAGTCCATATTTACTGCCCAACATGTATGTAAGGTATCCAGCGTATAAACGCCTTCTCTCCAACCTCAGCACGCAGATGCCCCACTGCAGCATGTGGCACTTGTACCACTCGTACATCTTCTCGGTTTTCGCCATGACGTAGGCGCGCATACACTTGCTGAGTAACCACACTTGCGTCCTGAGCCCGAAGAGACCACAGAGCCGTAATGATTGCCGAATAGCCCGCCATAATCATTCCATGTACAAATGGAAGTGGCTCGCCCTGCACTATGTCGGATTGGGCAACATCAGAGCTTCGAAGCATAAATATAGTTCCGCCTACCGACGGGGTGCGCTCATGATAGCTTACAGGGATACCTTTCCGTTCGGAAGATAAATCGCACTTAGTAATGAATGAAGCGCATTTTGAGAAATCTCACAGGCGAGATGCACCCAATTATGCTTCTGCATTTCGGCAAGTACCCTTTGAGGGGCTAGGTCTTTGTCTCCAAGCTCAGTGACAAGTTCTCCAGACCTCTGCCTTTTGACCCAAGCGGGCTCCTCAGCGACCCCAGATTGGCTAGCCCGTCCATTGGCGGTTCCTGAGCCAAAAACCAGGATTGTTTCGATCTTGTTAGCGAGTGGTTTTCTACTTAGCACGGGGGTTAAATTCGGGGAGTATGAAGAGACAACGTAGTTGTAGATCCTGGCTAGTGGCTCTTTGTACCACCCTGCAGCGTGCAGAGGAAGACCGAGTAGTGGCCCAGTGAAGTGCCAGGTGACCCGCGGCAGCTCCTCGTTATGCGGCATTCCCTGCATTCAACATCAAATATCATAGAAAGCATCAGACGAGAATATATGCATACCTCATGATAGCCCAGATGGTCAAGTACAGGCTCGACTATTTCATTCCATAACATTCCAAATATCTCCTCAAACACACACTCAGCCTCGAGTTCAATCTGGCACTGACGCTCGGTCATGGTCTAATAGCCGAAAACCTTTGCTAACTGGTAGCGTGTAGCAATCGCTTGGCGGAAGAGAGACTTTAATAGTGGGACTTGAGAAATGATTTCTTGTCCGGGAAGTATTATAAGCGCATCGCAACGATTTCTATGCACGTTCACTATAATCACTGTGCTGGAATGAGCCGCTTGTAGTAGTTCATTCCTCCCAGGACGCAGGCTGAACTGTTCAAACCCAGGGAGGTTACGAAAATCAGCTAGCAGGATCTCCCACCTTTCCGCCAAGCGACGACACGTTTGTTCAGAGTTAGGGGTATCACACGCTCCCAAACTATTGAGTTGGTGGGCAACGTGTTCAAGTTCGTTGGCGAGATTTGTGTTGGCCCTGCGTATTTTGGCAAGCGGTGCTTCAGGTAGTTGTAGCGTCTCTTTCCAGGCTTGCATACGGCATATATCAAACCACTCGATTGCAAGGTCATAAGAGTTTGAACCAATTGCGGCTGCAACGACTTCCGTAGTGATATCTTCTAGGTTATATCCTCGCCCGTACCGGCTGACTCCGGGGGTTCCTATCCAAAATATCGAAGGTAACAGAGACATCATTGTCTTGTAACCTTCCAAGGATGAATGCACTGAAAGCCGGGCCCAAAGGCGAGCGGCGGAAAACTTCGTAGTTGGATATCCGACCGAAGCGTGCGTAGCGCATTGATAGTAAGCTATCGACTGTTCAATATCTTCAGGATGCCCGAGAAGTTTGTACCGTGTCCTGATGATTTTCCAAGAGCATGAAGGTGTTCTGTCTTAACGCTCTGGTCACGAGTGCGTGATAGCGCAAGAGTCTGGATTTCGAGCGACTTATCGAGATCCGGGAGCTCTCCTAAGCGCTGAAAGCGTGCGCGGTACAGGTCACCTAGATAACCAAAGATTGTGGTTTTATCTGGGTGCTCGTCCGAAGTTAGGCTATCAGCTTGTGAGAAGCAGCTAATGGAATGCTCAAGGTCCTCGGGTTTGCCAAGTCGGGTATAACCGCGAAGGTACAATGACCCTAGTGTCATCAGTGTGCGAAGTTTATTGTGATCGTTTTCAACAGAGAGAGATGAAGCTCGGCCAAGATAGCTTATCGCATAGTCAAAATCTTCTGGACCCCCAAACAGTTCAAAGCGAAGAGTGCAGAGACTGCCTAGCTGGCCAAGCCATGCTGCCTGTTCATTCAGAGTATTGGAATGAGCGAGGGCTTCGAGTTGATATTCTATAGCGTTTCTAGAGTCCTCGATCCTCCCCAAGCGTTCAAACCGAACAAAGTATGAACCGGCTAGGTCATTCAACCACCTTGCCTTATTAGCAATTATTTCAGGGAAAAGTCGCACGGCCTGACTCCTATATTTGATAGCCAGCTCGACGTCCTCCAGTCTATTATACAGGCTAAAATGAGCAGCATAGGCAAACCCAAGCGCATCATAGAGCTGTTGATTGTGAGGCATGAGCTCAAGGGCTTGGGTCGAGAATTCAATAGCGGTCTCGAGGTTTGAATACTGTCCAAGGTTTTCATATCGAATAAGATGGCAGATTCCGAGGTTGTACACAAGATCTGATCGACTCGTAGGTCCGCGAAGCTATATCAGCAGGGAGCGCGAGATGGTAAAACCGGAGAACACGATCGAGGTCTTCGAGTTTTTGTGTGCGTCTACATCGTTGGTCATAGCAATCGCCCAGATTCTCGAATAGAAGGTACCTCGTTTCATAAGAGGTCTCCGGGGTGAGTGGAAGAGCTTCAGAGAGCACTAAAGAAATGGCTCTATCTAAGTCCAGAAGGTCATTCGACCGTCGGTACCTCCCGGCTAAGGACGCTGCTAAATACCACAGAGCGATCGGCTTATGCGGGTTTCCATTGCCTATGACGTGAATCCCGTGCTCCTGGAGAGGTATTGATCTATCCGCCCGTAGATCCCGCGATCCTTATGGATCCTGTGACTCTAGAGATTCTAGAGATTTCACATATTGGTGAAGAAATTTCCGTAGCTGGTGAGTGTTCTGTGTTTCAGAGATCTTATTGAAGAGGAAGAGAACTGCAGACTCTTCCGGTGTCAGCTTTGATTCGTCGAGATTCTAGAGCACATATTGTCAACACCACGCATGCCTTCGACGGACATGACACCCACTAATGGGTGGAGTATAGTGCTAAATGAACACACTATGATCACCCAGTTTCTTATCTCAACTTTTCAAATGACTTACCTCTCGGTACTGGCGAGTACCACCGGTATTATGCGCAGTGTAGCGACGAAGAGACAGAGCATATAGTAAATTTCCATGGTGGCTGGTGGTGGAAACTTTGGTTCCGTCCCACGCGTTATAAGTGATGCAACCCTAAGCGCCAGGCGCTCATTTGCGGAATGTAGAGATAGAAATGGCAACGCCGATCAATTTCGTCACAATCAAACTGATATCGTATGGCTGCGCTGATCTGCTCACCTACTGTACTAGCCTCCAGTCATTCAAACGATCACCACCCTTATGCACTCTCAGTAACACCGAATACGAGCGGGATTCGTTTGCAGTACACTTCTTGTGCCAACTTTCCAGCTTTTGATTTCGACGACCTTGTCAAATTCAGAACCTGTGATCGAATTCTGTAAAATCTTTCCAATCGCCTCGGTTAGAATAATTATAGTCTATATATTAACGCTCGACATTCTGAGCCGCTAATTTTGTCATCCCTTGCATACAAGCTGACAGTTTAATCAACGCGCTTTAGCCCTAATGGCTACCTCTCATCTCGTGGATCATATTCTACGTGCCAATCGGTCGCCTAGCCGCCCCGCTACTACTTCCATCCCAATCCATAAACGCTGGGGTCAGGCCAAACTATTGTACTCGCTTTTGTTCTATGCGATGTACTTCTATCTTTTGTGTGCATATTCACATGTATCTCGTCTATTGTGTATCTCGCAGTTACACTGCTTCGATTTATCCGGCTCACTTGTATATAACCTGATGTACCTACATACAAATCTACAGCGATTTAGCTCCTCAGCGTGCCTACCCCGAGAGTCCGATATGCGCTCCCATTCCACTGCGCTTCACCTTCTTTTATACAAACGGTTGGTAAACGCATCACTGATCTCATCCCAGGAGCTTCTTGACCGAGTTAAGACATGGTCATCTCCAGGTCGGGAGGGCTTGCTTATCATGGAATTCGCACACGAATGGCGAAGTGCTGCTTGTCTCGTTGAACAATGGTATCAGACCCAACTTATCGAACGCTCATCCCTAACTCAGCCAACCAATCGCTTCACAGTGATCCAACATCGTAGTACTCTCAATGCGCCTTTCTTTCATGAGTTCCTACTCATCCCACTTATGGACGGCTCTTTTTATCGAGTCGAGAGGACAGGAGTAGGGTCAAACGTTGACGCGATCCGGCTGTTTGGCCGCGAGGCGCGTGACCTGATCCAGTGGTTTCCCGCTGACCAGTACGAGGCATTTATCCACGATAAACCTTCCAGACTTGTGGCTGAGGTCGCATTCCCGCACGAGTTTGACATACTTCACATACTCGCGGTATGTTAGTCAATACAACAAAACACATGGACTCGGAGATACACGCTCCAATGCTACAACTGTTATTTCCTTTGTTGCGCAATACTCGCTATTCTAGCCAGGTACACAGCTGACTGGGAGAATCTGATATCATCTAGTCGATCAGTGGGAAAATCTGCTCAATCAAGCCTTCGATGAAATAGCTCGATTATCTAGCAATCCGCCGAAGCCAGAGATGGAGAAGTACTTTGCACTTCATCTATGCTCCGTTTTCGGCCCAGACAACCCAGAGCCGGCACGATTCTTGATAGATCGACTTAGAGAACTGACTTCGAAACATATTGACTTTCGAGGACCACTTTCAGACGCTTTGTGGTGGTCTAACTACGGACCCATTTTGCTTTAAAACGCGGAGCAATTCTTAACAACACCTCCAGACGGATTTATGGGCACTCACGAGTGGCAGGCATCCGCCCGGAAAGACCACTGGGCAACATGGAAAATTATGTCTGCCATTAACTTGAATCCTTCGCCATGCGCTAAAGCCATTATATCTGCCTGGAAGGCGAAAGACGATGCTGAAAGTACTAGTTCAAGTAACCAAATTAAGCTGATCTACGAAGAGGAGCTAGTTTCTACGACACTCAAAACAATCGCGGCTAGTGATAAAGAAGGAAGACTATGGCTGTCGAGAAAACAACAAATTCCATTAAGGAAGCATTTAGTAGCCTCCGCGAGCGCTCCTTTTATAGCCTTAGGGATGGGTATAGGAAACTTTTTGCTTCCAGGGGGTCAAGCTGATTTCCGCGATCTGCATAGTACGTGAATAATGAATGTTTTCCGTGTTTTCAGACTGATTGTTTGCGGTCAGGGTCTACGAGATTGCGTCTAGGGGCAAAGACGTTTGTAGTTGGCCTACGAACCGCGTCAACATGGAAGCTTCTATCTACTCATACTGAGCAAGATCATTCGGCCCATGAGGCTCGCGGTGAATATCCCGTAGAATACACCATATGTCGAGACGTTGGGAACACCCTATTAAACAGACTCAAACGTATGAACCTTGCTGCTCCAGAAGATCTGCAGGAGTTATGTCGCCTAATGCTCAAAGATGAGACACCACTCCAATCGTGGGATGAATGGAGTAACTCCATCTTGATGCTTTTAGCTCAGACCCTATCAAGCATAGTAACAACCGAGATTCTGTCTTCAGACAAAAGAATCGGGCTTGTCCTTTCGGTAAAGACATTTTCGACTTTCGTGCCAATTTTTCTAATGTATTTCTATTGTCTTTAAGGACCAGGATCGCATGGCGTCAGGCAGCCGGCAAGTCAGTATAGTAGATTCTCAGGAGCATATTCGGGCGCATATCGGAACTTACGCCAGTCGTGTCGGCCAACACAGGCTTGACTCGGCCGTACTTGTATGTCGAGACGCAGAAGAAGCGATTCTGGAGATATGGAGGACAATGCCCGATGGATTTGGCCGTCGAGGGCGACCAGCAAATGCTACCTGATCAAATCGATTCACGACCGCCAAAATCATCACATTCCAGATACAAACCAGACTCAACAACATAAACATCAATGTACTACAATTCAAATTTGGTTTAAGCAATGAGCTTGTGGTATCCGCCTCTTGAGCCTTGATTCATGCCTTGGGCTGGCCAGGCTTCTTTAGTTTTTTCACCTTATTCTGGTTGATACTTTCAACGTCGGGAGAAGCAGCAATGGCCGATATCCCATCATCACTCAGTTCACATGCGTATCCTTTGATGACTACGTCAAATTCAGGGGTGTACAAGCTACAAACGGCAAGAGAACTCACTATCGAATTCATATCCAGGCTCGATATCTCCCGGTCCCATAGAGGCCGCCTTCGATCTCAACCAGTCCATGTGCGCCTTGCTATCAGCGCTCTCCTTCAATTGAATCTTTAAGTGCGAATTAGTGGGTAGCGAGTAACGAAACTGCATATGACCTCACGATATAAGAGTTCGGCACCCCTTTAGGATCATCGAGTTCGAGTATGTCAAATTCCACGCCGGGAAACTTGTTCTTCCAATCTTGCGCCCTGGTCATTTGAGGCGAGTCAACAGTCTTCTCGATTGTTTTAGCAGCGAGCACAAGAGGTATCGGGCGGAGGGAATATGGGATGTAGGGGCGGGCACGATCAACTCCAACGCCTGGACTTTATAGATGATTTAGTTCTATTGGTATGACGTATGAGCCTGTCAACAGTCTTGCACGTGGGCCCTGTCCGCTATCAGCCGGATTATTGCTTCTCTTGACGCATATATCCGCCGTCTTCAAGACGTCATCGAGATGGCGCAGAATCTCATATATACTAGCTTATCAGTTCTCTGATCGTCGGAGTGAGTTGTACTGCAACTTCCAAACCTCGACGCTGGATTAAGTACTCGTGGACAAACGTGCCCATCGTAGAGCAAATATTTAGCATTGTATCGCAACATTATTAGGTAACAATAACATCGTTTGCAGAAACTCTTTGCGAGGGGAATGCAACGTTAGAACGTTGGCCGTATTATAAATGGTTCGTCCTAGCATAGAATCCTCGTTCGTGGGCCCGAATTTGAGCCAAGTTTCGCCTTTGTTGGTCCTTAAGTTGGCTTCACGCCCTTTTTTCTTTGTCTCTCTTTCTTTTTGGTAAAGTGTCTCCCGTCTCTGCACTTGATGCTTTGCCTTCACTCGACAAAAAATCATTGATGATATAAATAAATGGTTCATGCTGTGTCGGCAAGAATTACTTGTTAGATGATCCGGTCGTCACGAGTCCACCATTCACGACCTGTCAATCCTCAAATGAGTCTCGGTCTTTTATCTCCATTTCGCCGAATGTCCCCGCCGGCCTTGGCGAATTATCCGGCGGAGTATTTACCGCGGTTGATTTATCGAAGACAGAATATGACAGATGTCAAATACGAACCACATCTATCTCGATATCAATCATGTCGTCTCAGATCGAGTATTTTCTCACGAGCCTGCTTCGTCGTCTGATCGCACACTTTGAACAAAGCTCTGCAATCTAAAGCAGTTCATACAGTAAAATCAAAACAGTGTTGCGGACGCACACATTTAATATTTAATCTCGGAACACATTCCAACGACAGGATGAACACTCACCCACGCAGTTACTGTCCCCGAGGAAGAAGCGTGGTCGGTGCCGCAACGGAGCCGGCGGTACCGACGGTACTGACGGTAAGTCCAAATCCGCTGAGCGCGTGGAAAAGAAGACAAGGGATGGGCTGGAATGGGATAAATTGCTGTTTGATCTCACAAGAGAAAAGAAAATGCAACAACATGAAGGCGCGTTATGCCCACTTATACTCAGAACCTTGCTCAAAACACCCACCTCGCGATTCGAGCCTGGCAGGCCACCGCATGTTACAGACTTTTTCATTCGGCCCAGCATGCATCATGCTGCTCGATCACGCAATTAATCAGAACCGGGTATACCTTAATCCCAAAGAACGCTTAGCCAGTTTCTTGATCGGTGCGCAATCTATCACCTTACTGGAGCCGATCGATTGTGGCGTTTCCAGCGTGTTCATACAGCAGGCAGGGCAGGCCCGAGGGCGTGAGCTGCAGCGAGGACGTAGGTCTAGTCAATGGCGATGATATAAAAATCAAGAGGAACGAGCCGGGGAAATCGAAATGAAAAAAGAATTAGAAATTGGCGTCGATCAAAATCAATAGGGAAACAAGGCTCCACCGACGTAATCAGGATCCCCTTCTCTGATCGAGCCCGTCAATTGCTGACGAGGCCGTGCTGACACCAAGTCTTGCTCTTCTCCCCCACCACCATCTCCTCCCTCTCCTCTCCCTCCCTCTACCCTCCTCCGCTTGCACTTGATGCCAGCGCGACGATCTCGACAACGAACACCGCGCCCGCCTCCACATTGGTTTACGCTTGGCTCGCTTAGGTCATTTGGGAGACGGCTTGTGCATCCGCCGCCGCCGTCTGAGAAGGAGCGGTATTTCCTGTATAGTGCGTTGGAAATATGATAAGGGGGTGGGGATGGTGCTGATGATGCTGGTAGTGTCACCCAGGTACGATGTATCAATGGAGGACGTCGTTGCGAGTAAACACCTTCCACCGGTACGTTATTCATTTCTATTAATACCTCGTCTCTGACCGCTAAGATGAATACCTATTCCAGCTGTCGTTACAAGATTTCGAAGACTACCTCAAATACGTAGAGGGCACACCCCAAAATCTGTACGCCCCACAACCCCCATCTCGCCATCTTTCTTCCCCCATTCAATTCACTCTTATCACCCGTACAGCTACTTCCACCTCTGGCTCCAACGATACCGCACCCTACACCACTCCTGGGCCTCGTCTGTCCTCCCCACAGTCCCTTCGTCCAGCACAGGCGGGTATCGACCTCGTGATCTCTGGGAACGCCTCAATCCATGTCAGGATCGTACGCTCAAGGACGAATTCGCGTATGCCAAGTCCCGGTGGTTGGACGAACGGGCGCTGGCGAGGTTGGATTTGAGCGAAGAGATGCGGAGGGGTGTGTTGGATATTTCGAATTTACCGCCGTTGGAGAACGGCTCGAACGGTGCGTCACCCATCCCAGCCATCTCCGTCTCCGGAGTAAATCTAATCTCGGATTTGGCACAGAACTAACATTCGACCTCCCATCATTCCCAAACCAACCGACGCCCTCCAAATTCGACGCGATCCAAACACACATCATCACCTCACTCCGCGCCGCCTTTAACCGCTTCCTCCGACTCGCATTCGGCAACGCCGGCTTGTGGCACATGTGTGCCGGACACATCAACAGCATGATCTTGCTCCTCGTTCCCGGCTTGGCGATGTGGTTCCTCGGAGTGCTTTCCGGCGGACGACGAGGACTCGTCGTAGGGAGTTTACCGTTGATTTGGATCGGGTTGTCGTTTATGCTTATGACTGCTAATGGTGTAAGTCTATCTCTTTCTTCGCTTCGTTTACCTCTCCGATAAGATAATAACTAATCTTTATATTTTGCTAGCACTGCTTCGTAGTCTGGAGCACAGGCGACGCGCGCCAACTCTACCCACACGAACTTGTTCGGCCCATCCCCCCAGAATTGGCCAAAGCTCCACCAGTCTATTCGCTTGATTTGCCGCCTCAGCCCGGTGACACACCTTTGCCTTCGTCATTACCACCGCAGCCTCATTCGCCGGAAACACGATTTGGGCGAGTCGAGGCGCTAGTGGGGTTAGGGTTGGGGATTGAAGGAAGGCTAGGACGGAAAGGATCTGTGCCCCAGCAGCTAGGTCGAAAGGGGTCTGAACCACGACTAGGTCGGAAAGGATCAGAGGCGAGGCTTGGACGAAAAGAGTCGGACCCGCGGTTAGTCGACCAGCGGATCGGACGAAAGGCGTCTGAGCCTCGACTCGGTCGGAAAGGATCCGCGCTGTTTTCGTTGGCGAGTAGCGGAGGTGGAAGGCGAGGGAGTGGTGGTGGATTTCTTGGAATTTTCGGACGGAACGAGGAGGAGGAGGGGGATGAAGAAGCTGGGGCTGTTGCGGTTGACGTACCAGATCCGAGGCGGACGTTGGAGCAGACGAGAGAGATGGATTTCAAGTTGCCCCCCGCGCGGAAGACGAAGGATTTAACCCGGCCGGATGTTCTCTCTCAACAACCTCCACCTCTACCTCAACCGCAGATTCAAATTCGTTCCGGATGGGAAGACGACGTTCATCAATTCACCGTGACGAGCACGGCCGATATCGGCGAGTACAAGTTTACAGAGGACGAAGATTTCGGGATCGTCGTTTCGGAAGCGTACGAAGAGGACGAAGATTATCCGTACCCTCGTGAACACCATCATCATCATCATCTGCGGGTATCCGTCGAACCCGAGCCTGTGAGCGGAGGATCGGGTGGAGACGAGAGTGTACCTGGCAGTTCGACGAGGGCGGATCAGCCGTTGATGGGTATACAGGTCCAGACCCCCGAGGCTCCGACAGCGCCCGTTCCCGTTCGAGACCAGAACCAGAACACGACGACTCCGGCACCGTCGAGTTCCCGACGAACGGCCCTACCTGATATATTCTCCTTTGCCTCCTTATCTCCAACCGCGGCCGTAACAAGCCTCAACCCTCCCCCATCCGCTTCTTCCTCCACTCCATTTAATGCACCACCGAAATACTTGAAATCGACCATCGCGCTCGACTGGGCCCTATCTCAAGCTCGACCTGGTATATCCTCCTCGCGACGGGGGAGTAATCAACTCGACGCCAGACGGGGAAGCAAGCAACTCGACGCCGAGGGAATGACAGGCGAGAGCGGGGACGCGGTGTTGATGAATCCGTATTGGCGGACGTTTTTAGGACCGATGACGTTGGTCTATGATCCGCTTGTGAGGAGGGCGCATTGGGCGGTTACGGTGCGGTGTGGGGTTGTTGCGGGTGTTGTTTGTTGTGGGATGGCGTTGGGATTGATTCGATGAGCGTCTGGTCCGATGGGGGTTTTGTGCTCTTGGGGTCTGGTACCAGGTATAGGAATACCGATCCCCGCTTTTCCTTTCTCCACCTGTCTGTCTTTGTTTATCTGTTTCGAAAGGAGGGAGGGGGAGATAAAAAGTTGTTAAGTCACTCATTTCTTAATTCTTGGATATGTTCTTGCATACACGATCATTTTTTTCTCCAACTCGTATACGCTGTTTTACCCCGATAATGGATTGTATACCTTGTATCATATAACTTCCGTACAACACATTACCCCAGGATGGTAGTTATAACTTGTACTTGTTAGTTAGCAATCGAATTAATCGTATAAATATATGATAGGAGAAGTGTGGAAGATCGACTCACGATGGGACGGATGTGTGAGCCGCTGGCAGCGGAGCAATAATTATGCTTGTGCTCGGAGTTTGGAGTATAGGTGCGGAAGACTGATCCACCGGGAAAACGCTGACCCACCAAGGAGTGGAAACTCAGAGTCATCCGCTTGTGTTGCGGGACGCACATCCAGCTCTCTCGCGGAACTTTGGCCCGCAATCGTGGCGGAACTCTGACCCGCTCGTACGGCGTATGGTATGTCCGGTTGCCAGGTCGAGTCATACCACGTATTCCGCCGGTTGATTGTGTGCCCCAGGAACACGCAAGTTGTGGCGCGCATACAGATGTCTCGCTAAATGGCGCCACTTGATTAGTGATGGCCGGTTTTGGGTAAATGAGTCCTTGGCGATCGAATTTCGAAGAGATCGTGTGCTGCGTGTTGTTTTCTTTGTGCGCTGGTTTTGTTTCAGACTGGTTTCGAGCCAATAATCCAATATTTCGGTTCATGATAGATCCATACCCCGTACGTACCTGGGAAAGTTTGTTGTTGGTATTCAGTTGGATGAAGTACGCATACAGTTGAGTTTAGGCGGGTGGTAGAGCAGCATGATAATTGAGCGGAAAATTTGAGCTGAAGCGAGGGCGAAAGGGATATGTCTGTGACAGATGTCGTAGGAGAAGCTGTGCTTCGTATTCGCCCAAACAGGCCGGAACGGCCAGTACCCGGGCTGTAGCCACGATTCAGTCACGTGCCCTTTGTCGCATGGTCACCGCCCCCATCATCTCTGTCGCAATCGTCGAAATTACCTCTAATGAAACTGCTATCTGTTTACTGGCGTTAAATATACTATGGGCCTGTAGTATCTGCCGCTAGACACACTCGGCTAACCCTGGGATTTTGGTTGTCTACGTTTTTCTTGCGACACGATCTTGCACTTCAAGTTACTCGGTCTCTGGTTCTTGTGATTTCGTTGAGACTTTCCTTTTTCTGCTCCCTAATATCGCTGGTCGGCTCCTTCTCCCCTTATTGTACTGACTGAAAGTCTTTGGCCTGCGTCTACCTCGGCTCGATGTAACTCAACTACACGATTTTACGATCATCAATCAATATCTTCATCACTGTCGTTAACGGAATCTTCAAACTGGTGCAACAATCTTTGGACTCGGACTCGAGCTCGAGAGGTCGTTGCGAAATCGATTTCTGACGTGCGATGCCGCCACCGTGACGACCTCCAGAAAGTAATCATTATTGATGTCTGAGAAGAAGTGGTCGGTTTCTAGAGCGCGGCAACGCACATGGGCTCCCTGGCGCGATGATATCTCCTTCGGCGTCGCCAACATCTTGTATATCAATCAACTCGCTCCCGCTTCAAAAATAGCACTTGTGAGGGATACGAACAGGCTACAAAAGCTCATGATGCTCGGGCTAAGGAACCTTGGAACTTGTTGGAACAGTCAGTTGAATACCTTTATGCCATCGGTTCCATACGAAACATAATCTCTGCGATTTTGATCCTCGTGTACATCAGTCTTTGCCGCGAGAATTCGAAGGTTGGAGCAATTCTCAGAGCGGCTCTCGCAATAACTCCGGCAAATACAATGCCGTACCCCGACCCACTAGATATGTTTCGAGACCCGGCCATAATCTATCTCCCAGCCTCGTATGACCATAAATCCTTGACTAAAAATTAAAGTACAATAAACGATCCCTCAGTCCGCAAGACCGCCGAAGTCTTCATATTGCCCGGAGACACTAAAGCTGCTGGCAGAAGTTTCTAATTTCAGTTTGGAAGAAGGAGGACCCGGATCTCTCACACGGGGAACTGGTGCCTGAGCTTTATTCGTAGTCTAGTCGATGCTTTCCCACGTATTGTGAGTCATGCTTCTAACTTCAGGAGATGCAGCGACGGCCGATATTTCATCATTAGTCAGTTCGACCGAGTATCCGTTGATAACTATGCCAAATTCACGGGTGCGTGGTTTAAGAAACATAAGAGAACCCACCATCGTACACATATCCGATCTTGGTTTTTCCCGGTTTCATAGAGCTCGCGATCAACCTCAACGAGTCTACGTGCGGCTTTTTATCACAGTGCGCCTTCGAGACCTTTGGATGCGAATTAGCAAGTAGGGAGTAATGGAGCTGCATGTGGTCTTACTATATAGAAAT
>WSTH01001173.1:0-14246 GCA_019616345.1 Ceratobasidium sp. 395
GGGCCCGCGGCCTCGTGGGACGGGATACTCTGTAAGGTGGTGCTAAGGGGGCGAATGAGTTCGAAGTAATGGCTGAACAAGTGTGGAAACTTACTTTGATGCGATATTTGGTCTCTTTCAAAGCTTCCGGCTATATATCATGAGACTGTCAGTTGCTGGACTGTAACGGTATTATGAATAAACCTACATTCCGCAACCAGTCAGGGCGGTTGTGGTGAACTCCCAGGCATTGAATATTCAGACGAATGCAGTCGCCACAGTGAGCATCTCCAGGAGCAACTCCAGTGCATTTCTGCAAGACCGAAATGTGAGCGCGAGAACTCTAAAGCTTGAGAACACCACTAACCTTTTGCCTGACACGGCAAGTAATGCATCCATTCTTATCTCGCATGAGCGAAGCGTCTGACTTGGAGCGGCCAACACTGGAAGTAGGCTTAGCGTAGGGAGTTGAGGATGGCATTCTGAAACAGCGATGATGAAGGGCGTTCGGAGTTGGCTACGAGCGGTGGCTGATCTGTGTGAATAGGGCGGCTGGTGTTGTGGCCGGAATGAGTCGAGACACTGAAAGGTTTTATGCACGGAGCTTTCAACGGCTGTGTGCCGATGATGCGCAACGACTTTTCCGTCAAGAACGTGTCCAGGCGGGAGCGTCAGGCGCATTCCAGGGTTTCGATTGGCTAGCTCGGCCCCCTATGCACAAGTCATAGGAGTTTAAGCACTGCCTTGAATCCGTCGCCTCCAATTACCATTTTGGGTCTGCCGTGGCACTGATTAAGCGCGCAAGGGTCGTACCTTATCTGGCAACAGGCTGGACCGAGATCCACCGCAATCGTCACTCATCTTCTCCTCAGAAATCCTGGCACGAAGCGCTTGTGCGTTTCAGCAGTGTTATATCAGCTCTATAAGAGAAAGAAGATAACCCACCACATGAACCGTGGCAAACACGAGGGAAACCGTCCGTGGGCTGTGTTATAATGAGATGAAACCTAGTAATAGAGGGTAACCTAGAAAGGTACCACCTTCCTCATTGCGACAAACGCGAGGGGTGAGAACAGAATTTTCCAACGGAATTTTCCCGATAAGCGTCAAGTTGTGTGTTGTATAGCCATTCTTGTTCTACCAGAAAGGGAGGCTATCCAAGACATAGGCTTCCCTGTGTTATATAATCAAAGGCTGTGTTACCGTGTTGACGCATATATCAACCATAAAGGTCACTTTCAAGCCATTACCCTAGGACGTCTCAGTTGTCTGTGAGATTTTCCCGGTGTGCCGTGATTTTTTTCCGGGGCGAGAAGTTGCTTTATTTCACGCAACCCGAGTCTCTCACTGCTCACAATCCCGTGTCAATCCGCGCGCTAAGGCACTGTAGTATTTCTAGGTAAAGCCTGCTTTGCAGCCAGGCACTTCAACACGTAGTTGGAGTTAATGAAAACTCGAGAATCACACCGTGAGGCTAGGAATGAGCCCTAGCGCTGTCAATCTTCCAGTATTTCTCTTTGGACCTAGCGGCCATGCCTAAAAATCGATAATTGAGGGGCTCGGCCACAAGCGAAAAGCACCTCTAACGATGGCCCGAGGCAACCACACGCGGGACCTTGTACTTGTTACGAAGTCCGTCGGCCAAAGTGTATTGGATGCGACTGTAGTTCAAGTAATTGTGACAGTCACGGCGGGTACGATAGCGTACTGTGTGGCGGAAAACGAAGAGACTTGTGATGCGGTAGTAGCCGATTTTCAGCACTAGGCGTGGATGTTGCTGTGGTCGGAGGGGTTGAAACCGACGTCGGCTTTGATATGATGCCAGTTGACATGGTTGTCGCGGTAGCTATCGTGAGGGTAGTCGCAGAGCTCAGAGTAATGATTGAACAGATGCTAGTCTCCGCCACCGGCGGGGGACTGGTTGCAGCACCTCCCAGTAAGCCGGAGACTATGCGAACTTCCAAAAAAGGTAGTGATACCGAGCTAAGGCATAAATGGTTCGCAGAAACGATTGCTGTAGCAATCCCGCATGATGCAAAACCACTACCAAAACCAGGGGGCCGTTTGCCCGAAGCAAGTAAGAATTTGCGCTCAACCTTCCATTGTAAATGTCTCGGTAAGTAGAACGACTGTCATTGGGCATCGGAGCCCGTGCCGCCACCTTTAATGCTCATCATTTGTCCGGCCCAAGCTCAAAAGTGACTTTATGCATGCACTCGAAGGCCTTATAGACGGCTATAGGCTTAAAGTTGTTCCTGCACCAGTAACATCGATGAGCGCCGTTCCTGTACAACCCCGAGTTTCAGACGGTCTGTGGTTGTAAATGCTTGGCACAAATGCCTACCCAGCCCCACTATTTGCTCCAACATTGACTTATTGCCAGCCCATCAAGATAGAACCGGAAGCATTGGACTTTGGTAAGCCCGCCTTGGTGAGGCCTCGAGGTTCGTAGCTACATCTATTGTCCAGCCGCAACCTCACTATGAAGAGATAAGCTTAGAGTTCCAAACTGAAAAGGCGAAGGGATAGGCACAGAGCCTTCTTTAGCAAATGCTCCGCCAACCACAAACGTGGTCCTCGATCTCCCATTTACTAGTCTTAGGGATGTCAATGTCTGAATGTCTGACGCTCCTATGTGTCACGTATCTTAAAGGGCGTGGCAATCATTTCAAAACTACGCTGAGCTTTGCGCTCGCATCCTAGGTCCCCATAATGGGCCAATGTTCGCTGGAGTAGCTTGTCAAGGCCAAGAGAGCAATGAATATACTGAGCATCTTGTCAAAAAGTGAAGTGCAAATAAGAGAGTTCTGTGGCCAAGAGAGTATCAGGTTAGCACTGCCGAACGGAAAGATCGCAGGAGAAAATAAGATGAGAAAAGCACCTGAGCCAACGATGCGTCGAGCAGGAAGTGAAAAACTAGGTGCGGCTCGACAATTCTGATAGGCCGCTCCCAAAATGGCAAATCGACTTGAGGCTGATCACCGTCGCTCACGTGCAGCGATGAATTAAGCGTCGATACTGTCACTGAGGTTCAGGTCTCTGAGGAATACGATGAAAAGCATAGTTTTATTGTAGAACTCTTACTTAACATAGCATCACGAAAAACAAAATGAGCATGCTAATCAGTCACATGAGCCTAGCAAAAAGAAAAGCATACGAAGCTTGGACTGCATGACATATGAAGCGTCCAACCAGAAAGACAATCTACAACTTAGACAAGTCCCGACCCCAAATTCCTCTGAGCAAGTTCATAGTTAGCGTTGCTCCCGAAATTATTGCACGACGGGTGGCGTACCTGATGCACCAATCGATCATAAGCAATGCACGGGTGCGCATCGAAACCTGTTCACTCCAGTAAATGCTTCTCCAAGCGTACATCGCGGCCTGCGACAATGAGTTATATGATGAGCAAGCCTGGAGCACGCCATTGACAGTTACTTACCAGCCCTCCCATGAAGGATGTTCCTCCAAGATCAAACACAGCCTGCATTTCAAGTCAGCTCCCTCGGCCGAAGTATCGAGGGCCCTAAAAAGCTTACCGCATTGCCAATGTAGGCAAGACTTCCGAGATGTCTATATTTGAAAGGATCACAGTAGGTAGCGTCGTCATCTATAGCGATGTCGTTGGCGGCTAAGGTACGTTGCTGTTTCGCAAATTTCGTCAATTTTGCACCGAGGTATTTGCCTTGCTGTGAGGCGACTTGAGCAGTCTGTTAAAGCTGTGTTAGATTGCTGACGATCACGCGAAATCAATATACTGACAGCGGGCAATGCGGTGATTTTGTTCCCCAGTTCCTCGAGTAGAATCACTAGCTCGTTGAGACCGAGACTTCCATCCTTGTCCTTGTCGTAGGCCTCGAAGAGGTCACGAAGTTTGGCTATATGCTGGTCCGTCATGGGGAACTTCTTACGAATACGTTTTGCTAAAATTTTGTTAGTACTCACCCGCTGGTTCGTGAGACCAAATGCTTACCCATTACTTCCCATTCGTCGTAGTCAATTCGGCCGTCTTTATTCTTGTCCGCCTCGTCAACAAGTTCTAGTAGGTGGCTAACTACCGAGGTTTCAAGCTAATATATGTTTTGTTATAACAAAATCCGTCCAAGAGTATGCTATCAACTTACGGTGCTAGCATCTCCTACGGCATATACGGTGCCCAACGGAGCACCCTTGACTCTGAGGTGTGCGTCCACTTCGATTGCCTACAGCTCAATGTCAGATACAATATTGCTGGCTGCAATGATATCACATACCTTTTTATGAACCTGGTTCGGTAACAAATCGCTAACACGTTGAGTGAACGGATTCATTGCAATACCGGTGCTCCAAAGCACAAAGTTGGATGGGATTGAATAAAGAGACTTCGTTCCGTCTGGTTCATGCTTCTCATATTCGACACGATCGGGGTAGACAGCCTTGACTCGCGCGTTAACGATAACGTTGACATCGTCCCGGTTGAACTTTTGCTAGAGTTTGTAGCAGAATCATCAGTATTATATGAGGAAGGATGCTGAATTAAAGACCAACCTCTGCGTAATTGGAGATGCTTTCCGAATATGTGTTCAGGATATGATCACTATATCGGGGTTAGTAATTTGCTTAGCGCCCAAACTCCTCGGCGCTTACCGAGACTGGATAATATGGATGGAAGCCTCTTCGCGCAACAGTTTCGGATACTGAAAGGTTCGTTTAGTCAGTAGACTGAAATAAAAACAAACGAGCTGCACTAACATATTTTATGATATCCTCCTGGCACAAGTCGAAGATTTCCTGATAACAGATGTAAGACCAATTGAGCTACGAGATAATTGTTAAGTGCTGACTGCCGCAGTTTCAACCCCTGTAGGACCACCTCCGCAAATAACAAATGATAAAAGGCGCCTTCGTTGCTCGGGAGTAGTCGTGGGAAGTGAAGCAAGCTCAAAGTTGTCTGAACAAAACGCGAGGTCAAACGAGAATAATATGACTGAAAATAGTGTGAGCGAACCGAATATACGTCTGCGCATCGCCTGAGCATCACGAATGTTTTTCAGCTGGAAGCAATTCTCAAGCCCCGGTACCCCATGCTTGGCCGAAATCGATCCAACCGCGATAACCAGTTTGTCATATCTATTGAATCCGTTAGTTATCTTCTTAAGCTAACTATTTGCCACTCACGGTATATACATCCGATTCTTAGAGCCATTCTCACCCGGTGTTTCAACTTCCAACAACCGCTCCGATAGGACAACATCGACCGCAGTTCCGCAAACGAAATGCCCATGGAGGCGAGCAATCAGCTTTCGCAAGGGCTCGATCAAGCTGCGCACTTGGACGGTCCCGACAGCAGCTGATGGAAGAAGAGGCGTAAAGTTGGTATAGGTGTCCGGTGAAACAACAATAACATGATAATCCATTGGTTTAAGCTTTTGCAGGACTCCAACAGCCTACATAACGAACCAATAAGTCCAAGCTCGAAACAGCGACGTATAAACTTACACCCCAGCCGCCGCCAACGATAACCAGTCGCGGTTTCTTCGATAATGCCTTTGCCTCATCGTCCTCTTCGTCGCCTACGAGTGAGCTAGCGATAGGGAGATTCTTAGGTCCGCCAGTAGTAGGGTTCAAAGCCAAGGGGTTAACAGGTACATTTTCGACGTGTCTGTCGGTATATGTGAACGCGTCGTGGATAAAAACGCCAGCACCGATAAGACCAACACCAAGTGTCGCGCTACCCAACAAGTACCCGGTCCACTTGAAGCCGGTAGCACAACGCTGGAGAAATGCTTTCGAGGCAGAGGGCGGAGGTGGAGGAGGGGATCCAGGGATAGGCGAGGGTTCAGTAAAGTGGGGGAGGGTTGTTCCAAAACGAGAACGCTGAACGAGAATATTCGGTACAATCGGTCGTCTAAAGTCTGTTGTAGGTCTAAAATGTCGTGATATCGGCACTGAGGTCCTGGTGAGTGCCGCCGCCGCCGAGCGGACGACAAGGACCATGGTGAACGGGTCAGAGGGGTGTGGTGGTAGCCGTCAACCGTCACGTCCTCGCGTCCAAGAGGAACTTGACGTCAGCTCATTATGCACCCTGATTTAACAATCTCATCGCCTTATTCACGTGAATTTTTCGCACGCTACTCTTCAGACTTCAACTACCACTTTTTTCTGTGTGCCTAAGCTATCTCAGAGTTGGATAACTACGTTGGAAGTGTGATCGACCTTGAAAATCGACGCTTATATCGAAGAGTATGTCAGAATCAACCAGGACATGGAATCTCTCGCCCCAATCAGAGTACAGGTTCGAACTTGAACCGAACACTTCGTTGGCTGTGAGAGTGCGTGCTAGGTTCTTGTTGTCTCAAGGTCGCCCGAAATCAAGCCTACCAATTCTAGTTGACCTCTGGAAATGCTGAAGTGTTTGGGGCCGAGCTTGCTCCGGGAAGGTTATATCTATTTGGTGGGGAGTGTAAGGCGGCCGTCTTCACTTGGTATGGGTGTACACTCGAGATAAGTATCTTCTCGAATCCTACATAATGCGTTTTGTCTTTAAACGTCGGGTTCTACACGTCACAGGTCGTCCTCCAACAGAATACACGTCCGACGAAACCCCAATGGTTCAGTTAATCAACATCCATACCGCCTTCGAGCAAATGCGTGTCCAAGCGCATCGCGCGCTAACAGCCGGTCAACCTCTAACTGCTAAATCTAGGCCTCCTCGGGTCTTGGTGGTTGGACCAGAAAACTCGGGTAAAACGAGCGCGTGCAAGACATGGTGCAACTATGCAGTTCGAGGCGGTCGAGGGTGGTGTCCAACGCTTGTTAATCTTGATGTTGCAGAGGTAAGTAAGTGGATTGTGTGATGTTGTATTGTCTTATTGAACTCTGTCAGGGTGGCTGGACAATCCCTGGCACGGTATCCGCTTGTCCGTTATCATCCGCTATTCCTACATGTACACCAGCGAATCCATTTGGGGCGACTGCAACTTCAACTCCAACGGCTCTTTCATCTTCGGCCCTTCTTCCTATTGTTTATTGGTTTGGTCACACAGAGATTAAAAAGAACCGACAGCTCATTGAGAGACTAATTCATAACCTCGCCGACAGTGTAAAACAAAAGTTTCAGCAAGATCATACCCGTGCGTGTCTCCGCTTCACTTTACAAAGGCCTGTGTCTGATGCTACGTCATCAGTCAACGCGTCGGGGTTTATTATCGATGCACCTGCTGGATTTGCCGTCCCAGGCCCACTCGCTGATAATAAATATAACTTCGTGAAGACATGTGTAGAAGCGTTTGACGGTGAGCTTCTGCACGAGTTTGTTCATAATCCTCACTAATTACCTCCCAGTAAACGTTATTTTGATTATGGGTAACGAGAAACTTAACGTTGAACTGCAAAGGGCATTTGGAAGTTCCGGTAATATAACTGTCCTTAAAGTTCCAAAATCCGGAGGAGTAAGTATAATCATGAGACTATGCACCAAGTCACTACTAAAACGCTTCGCCTAGGTAGCGGAACTCGACTACGCCTACCAATCTAGAGTAGCGGCTTCTCAAATCCGTGCATATTTCTACGGCACTCCGCTATATCTTCCTCCTTCAATGAACGCCGCAACTGCCCAACTGGGCGGTGAAGCTGCAACTGAGATGACTTTATCACCCTTTTCGACCACTTTGGACGTAAACGAGATCCGGATTTACAGAATCGGCGATAGTGAGTGTTACGTCATTCTAAGTGGCCGATACCGATCGAAGATTGCCTTTGGACAGCATCTCTTGCCCCTAGCTCAGCTTTACCTATTGGTGCGACGCGAACCGTTGGCGAAATGCAACCAGTAAGGGTCGAGCTCAGCTCGGGAGGGCTATTACATAGCGTATTGGCATTACTTGCCCCTTTCGACTCTAATCCATCAGATGAAGCCATCTTAAAACAGGAAGTAGCAGGTTTCTTGATCGTGTAAGTCTATCTCTGCAGCATCGAGCATTCGAAGAATATTAATTTTTTTGACCAAAACATACAGCACTGCTATTGACATGCAAAGACGTAAAATTACAGTCTTGTCGCCAAGTCCTGGGTCACTAAGTGGGAGAGTTGCGCTGGCAGGGAGTCTGGAATGGCAAGATCGGTAGCAGGACTGGCGCAATGCATCGCGGGTTCCTTTTCCATATACGACCAATTTTCCCTTAAATGTACTAGCGCGTGACTGTGGTCTACGAACACAATTTGCAATACATATTAGCGCCACGGCTAGACCAAAGCAAAGACCTGTTCCCGTCGTCCACCACTGATCGCCGCCGCCGCTGCTTGCTCCCCTTTCGAGGTACCATAACCGAGGGGACGTAACACATGTACAGAACAAGCTCTAACCAAGGACACGCTGCGCTTATATTTTCCAAGGTTTGTTTTCTTTCTCTTGAGACTCTCGTGTGATGTGGCGGAGTTTAACCACCGGGTGTGTGATATGTAGGATGTAGATTTCAATCCATCCGTTGTCGAGAAGAGTCCCACCGAGCTCTCCGAACTCTTTTTGAGCACTAACTATGTCGGCACTGGCTTGGAGGCAGGGGATAGCAACGTTGAGATGGTTAAAGAAGAAATTAAGGAGAGTATGTATGTAGTCAAACTACTGGGTAAGCTTGAAGAAGTTTCACGTCTAGACGATCAAAATAACACCCAAAATGTCTGTAGAGATGATCAATACGGTACTAGAGTACGAAGCCCACTTATTTAGTTCATCAGAGCTGGAATTGCTGCATCAAATACAGAATATTAATTGTAAGTAGAATCCCAATCCCAATCCACGGTTCTCTCATAAGTTGCTCTAGACATCCAAAAATTTCTTATCGTACGACTAGTCCAACGAAAACGCGGCAAGTGGCACCGCGTCGATCATCTGCTCTCAAGCTATCAGCACGACCTCGCCAAATACCTAGGAATTTCCGAAGTAGACGTTCCCAGAAAACTTGCTGAGACTCTGGTCGGCTTGTGCACCAACTGGAAAACGCGAGACGGACCTTCTCTGGCCATGTCTATCGATAAGGATATCATCGACTTGACTCTGGATAGCGATGACGAGGATGGGGACACAGCTCCGAAAGATAAATCTGTCCTTACCGATACTTCGCTGGCCCCCGTCTCATCCAACGCTCCTGGCGATGAACCTATAGTCCATTCCTTTGCTGAAGACACAAATTCTGCAACTCCGGCTCAGTTATTGGAATGCCTTACCCTTGACGAGCTCAAATTGATGGCCAGGAGGTTCAAGGTTACCAAGACAAAGCAAACGCGCTCAGAACTCGTCAAAGCTCTCCTACATTCTTCATCGACTCAAACGACTCTACCGTTCACTGTAACCACGAAACCATCAACCAAAACTCCTCAGAAGGACAAAAACAACATCAAACATTTGTTTGTGCAAGCTCCTACCAAAAATATGCCTCTGCAGGAGCGCCGTGTTCGAGATCTATGTAACGAGATATTCGGCGCATGTTTTAGGCTGCGCGACGAGGTATTTCGAATTTTACACCTAGTTAGCCTAGTTTATTTTCGCAGGTATATACTTTCTGTCTCACCGCGCTACCCAAATTTCCACTTATTTCTACCTATAGTACCCAATACTCCGAGTCAGAATCCATTTTGCTTTCAGCTATTCTGGCTACCGCACAAAAGCGTAACTATCCCAAATATGAGTACCGCCGCACTGCGGATATATTTAGGACGCGAGCAGACATGCTACGCTACATGGAATCTTTGCAACTGTTAAACGAGATTGACATTTTGCTTGGTGAAGGACCTATTGCCACTCCTGCTGGTGTCAAAATCGACCGCCTGCAAGCTGCCCGAGAAGTCATCAAACGATGGAAACTCATATGGGACCGGTGGAATACCTTAGTCGCGTATTTCCAGGATAAACCCCCTTGTGATAGAGGTTTAGAACGGTTTGAAGATGGTGGGCCGCAATAAAGGCTTGGTTTCCAAAGTGGCTAACTTGTCGTCCAGGTCATATCCTCACCCGAGTAGTTTATAAAGCTGCTCACTGCTTCGGTCTCTTGAAAGAGTACGGTATGGAACTGAAACTTCGTACTGCTTTGCTTCGTCAAACGAGATGGAGGCGTGGTAAGCGAGGCGGCTGGTATGACCGGATAGCCTTAGTATACACAAGATATATGGGCGGAGGAGACGACAACTTGAAGATGGCCCGCGATATCCTTATTCAGGGGTTAAACGACAAACATGTTCATCTAGGTATGAGTTGCATCCAGTCTTCAATTTCAAGAGTATTCATATCTATCTCAATGCTGTTAGGTAGTCGGCCCCAGCTGCTAAGGCGGCTGAAGGCACTGGAGAAAAAGTTGCGCATGGCGCCCGAGGAACAATATGTTGGCGGCGCCGAACTCAGGACTGCAGTTTTGACGCGTATAGAAGGTGTTCGAGTTTTCAAGCCACTATTTCCCACCGATCAGGCTCAACCTACTAGCACGACGCCTATCCCGCACACCGAAGACACTACACCAGACAAAGGTGGGGATCGTCGCGCGTCAGTTACTCCGACTACCACCGACCTAAAGTCGCGGCAAGTGCCCTGGAAAGGCAAATCTATCTGGGCCGGCAAAGAAGGCGAGGTAAACGTTGAAACATTTGCACTGGAGTATTACGCAACCTTGGGATTTAGGGGGTAAGTTAATCACACTCTCTCGCTTCGTTTTTTAATGGCATTGGGTCAGATTTCACTCAGAAGGCAGCATCATCTCAACTTTATTCGGGCTACTTTTTTGGGACATTCTCTTTGCGCCTGTCCCGGGAGCATTTGAAACACCCTATCAATCCGCACCCTTAGACCTCTTTCATGATTCATTCGTGTCCGCGCGGGAAGACCTTATCAACGCTAGGCTTACTGAGCTAGCTGACGACCAGGGTGCTGCCCGGCGAATTATCGAGGCCATAGACGAACGCGAGAGAGAAAACGAGACGTGGTGCATTGGTGTACGTTGGGAGCAATTTGAGCGGGAGGATCTGCTCGAGATCGCGGACGTAAGGTTCTGGTAGCCCCGTGCCATCGCTTTCGACTAATTCTTAAATTCCATAGTGTCTGGGTGGTCATGCTTTGGCCACTATATGCCGGTTACTCGCGGAAGAGTACGCCAATCGAGGAGGTGGGGTCCCAGATCTTTTTGTCTGGAATTATGCCGAGAAGACCTGCAAGTTTGTCGAGGTCAAAGGGCCAGGGGATAACCTGTCTGAAACTCAAAAGGTTAGCTACTAATGCCACCGCTCCCAGCGCGCTCATAATTGTTGTTGCGGCAGGTTTGGATCGACGTTCTCCTAGGCGCCAGCGTTGATGTCGAAGTCTGCCGCGTATATGAGGCTGGAAAAATGCCTGCCCTTCGCGTCAAGAAAGAAAAGTCACAAGGTCGCGCGGCGAGCAAAGGCCGAGCTTCCAAGGTCAAACGCAAGTCTAGTGACCCCGATGATGAACAAGTGTCCAATCCCGAGCCAGAAGAAGATCAAACGTGGAGCTCAAGCGAAGACGGCGATGGCGTTGCTGAACCCGACGACCAAGGCACACATGCGGATCAATTAGCTCCTAATGACGACCAACCACCTAGCCAATCGACACACGACGTTCATTGTGACAGCACGCGCTCAGCAGATCCGGAAGATGGACACCCGTTGCGCGCTTCTTCTCCCTTACCGACCGATGCCAGTACAGTTTGTAAACGGGAAATGCAGCAGTCGGAACTACACATACACCTGGAATCAGAACGGGCGGCAAAACGGGTACGACTCAACAAATCTGCCCGCACACCTACGCCAGCCGGGCGAAACGTGCCGCGTCCGCCTCCAAGATCAGCGACCCCAAAGGTTCCCGCCCGTGCGCATACACCAACTACCGAGTCATCAAGCAAGGACATGCCCGCGCCTGCACCTCCCTCGACTCGAGGCAAGGCCCAGGTCAAGGCTGAGCCGCCGAGTCCGACAACACCTAGCTTGACTGGTAGTGGACCAAGTATGATAGGTAGCGAACGTACGAATCGGGACATGCTTAGCCAAGAGACTGTCGTTCCCGAGACTCCACAGCCTTCTCAACCAGAACACCACGTCGGGAGCTCTCCCTCTATACCTACTTCGACTCGTGGTAACAAGCAATGGCGCCACGAGCTGATTACGCCTATCAAGAAAAAGTTTACGGAGAATAACCCAACGACCAACGCTTCGGTTCCTACGACCGTCAAGTCTGCGCCAAAGCGGAAACGCGCAGACTCGCCAGCGCATACAGCTGCCCCTCTTCCTCTTCCCTCTTGTACTTCTACGACTACTCCCGCCAAATCCAACTTACAGGAGCCAGACCCAACGGAAAACAGCATTGCTAGGGGCCGAACACCTCGCAAGCGAACATGCACAGCTACTTCACGGGGAATGGCAGGGAGCCCCAAAGACTGGGAGAAGACATGGCCAGAGGTATTCCCAAAATGGATCGGTGATATGGGCGACAAAAGTTCAGATGGAGAGTACTTACCATCGCAGTCGCAATCTCAGTCTCAGTCCCAGCCTGAATCGCAGTGATTTTTCTTGGGATATTGCTTTTATCTATTAGGCTTTTTATTTGTTCTTGGGGTATTCCTGGTCCTCATGCTCTGTACTTTATGGTGTCTTACTCTGTCTTGCTGTGGTGTAAGATTCAATGGTTCTTCATAAATCGTCAATTAATGATACATAATTCCATCTGCTCTCCCACGCATTGTCCGTATTACGCATGCTCCTTGTAAAACTTGGCCAAGTCCTCAACATCCTCCTTGCTACCAAGGAATACCGGGCACCTCTGATGGATGCTCGTTGGCTTGATATCAAGAATTCGCCCGGTGCCAGTGATCGCTACGCCTCCAGCTTGTTCAGTGAGCATCGCCATCGGGAAGGCCTCATATAAGATGCGCAGCTTGCCGCTCTTGCTCTTCTTATCATCCGGGTAGCCGAAGATTCCTCCGTAGAGGAGTGTACGGTGAACGTCGGCAACCATGGACCTAGGACGCGGCGGAGATTAGACGTGGATCAGGTGGCAAGCAGAATGAGAACCCACCCAATGTATCGAGCAGAGTACGGAGACTTGCCACTCTTCGGGTATTTAATCGATTCGAGGTACTTCAGTACCGGCTCATGGAAGTACATCGAGTTACCCTCGTTGAATGAATAGATCTTTCCACGTGGGGGAATCTTGATCTACAAGCACCCTCATAGCATTAGTTTGCGCTCTCGGCCTAAAAATGACGCATACAACTTACATCGGGGTGGGTCAAGATAAACTCGCCAAGTGCGTTGTCGAGCGTATATCCGTTGACGCCATTGCCCATCGTGAGTACGAGATTAGCCGACGAACCGTACATGGTGTAGCCCGCCGCAACCATCTCGCTGCCCGGACGCAGCACGTCGTCGACCGTGCCCTTTGAGCCTTCTTGCTGTGTTGCACGATCGGAGTCAGTTCGGGTGTACTTGACAGCAAGCTGAACCAACACTCACAACTTTGTAGATCCCGAAGATGGTACCAATGTTCACACCAGCGTCGATATTCGACGAGCCGTCCAGCGGGTCGAACACGACGCAGTATTTACCCTGTCCCTCATTCAATCTTCGAAACATAGGGGTATAAAGATTACGCAAGGGACTTACCTTTAACCTATCCTCAATGATAACAGCCTCCTCGCGCTCTTCGGAGACGAGAACCGAGGTCTTACCGCACGCACGGAGCGCGTTGACCATGATATCGTCTGCGAGTACATCGAGCTTCTTTTGCTCTTCGCCCTGCACGTTTGTCTCGCCCGCCAGACCGACCCTGTATTAAATCCGTGACAATCGGTACTCTGTATGGTGTTGACCGAAAAGGAGCAAACTTACAAGTTGATGAGACGCGCTTTGCGCACGTTGGTCGCGATAAATTTGGACGTGACCTGGATCGCGTTCAAGAGCAATGTGAGGTCGCCAGTCGCGGCGGGACCCAGCCGGAACTGCTCTGCCAACACAGAGCTAGCCCAGACATCGTGCTCGTCAGGGGGAGGGCAAAATCTATGCCTGAGATAAAATGAACTTACCGGGTGAGAGTGATGAGATCAGTGCTGGGGGGTTCCTCGGACATGGCGACTGGCTGGGTGCAAGCGAGAAGAGTGGTGGTGGGGTCGTGTAAGTCTAGACGAAGCAAGCGTTAGTTTATATATACGACTGTCAAGGAGGAGGCGACGGGTATGTAATATGTCGATCACCCGACTGGTCAACTGTTACGCACTCAACTGAGCTCCGAGAGG
>WSTH01001174.1:0-14245 GCA_019616345.1 Ceratobasidium sp. 395
ATGGCCGGGTTTTTAATTTTGCGTTATTTGGTCCGTGAAAAAGTTTGATCGGCACGGACTTTTGACAACCGCAGTAAGGAAACCCCGAAGAAGAAATCGTAAGTTGTCTCCTCGATCTCTTGTATACCAATACGTTGTGGATTAACTCAATATGAAGCAAGTAGCTAACGGCTGGGGGCAGGATGGTTTTTTGTTCTGTTCCTGACCCGCTTGGATCGGTTGAAAGTTGATAAATCAGCGATGGGATCTATCATCTCTAGACTTTTTATCGTGTTTGTATACCTATGAATCCTGCCTTAGGATTTTTGTGCCTTGCAGAGACAGTCCAAATATAACAGCGTACCTATAAAACCAAGTCTTGCTTTGAATAGCACACGGGCACCGTATTCTAGTTAAGTAGCTTCAAGCATGTCGCCATAACCAGCCTCTGGAGAAAACAAGTTCAACTCGTAGCACCTACACCATGCGACCTCTTCTCCAGGGTAAGTCATTGATGCGCCCTGGTTATTATATACATATTCATAGTGATGTCTCTGCGTTCATGACCTCAAAGTGACCTCTAGTAATGTCGTATCTTGCAAATGTTCTGTGTACACGTACTCGCCCGAATATACGTCCTAAGGACACAGATATTCGTAAAAAAAAAAAGGGTAAGGATAAGGATAAGAGGCGCTTCACCAGAAATTGCGACATGCCCCGTTGTGGCGGCCACAGCTAGTCTAAACCGCCGGCGTGTTTCCGTATTGATGGATCCTTCAACGTACTTCGTACCTGGAGGCTCGAGAGGCAGGGGATCGTCATCTGTAGAAACAGGAGCAGGTAAACAACGCATATACTGTATCCACTAGAATCTATCCTATGAGTAGGAAGTATACTATAGATTACTGGAAGAAGCCCCGCTCGAGCTCCAAAGACAGAATACATCGTTATTGAACGTCTTCTAGTAAGCTGTGACATGGCTCTCAGAGCCTCCAGAGCCCCCAGAGCCTGCCCAGAGCCCAATCTCGAAATAGCGGCTTGAGGTAGCACATGGGTACCGCATTGATCTAACCAAATCGCTTCAAGTGCGTCACCATGATCAACATACAAAAACCTGTTAACTCGTAGCACCCACTAACCGCTCGTTCCCCAAACCACGACCAGACGCTTTCTAAGCCCCAAGTATGCCGATTGAAACAAAGTGAGTAGTATGTCGAACGGAAGACGACGACCGCTCAACCAAAACTTCCAAAAAGAAAGCGCAAGATCACTGCGGATGGCCAGGCCGTCTTGACTTCTGGATCCAGTTCGGCCTTAAAGGACGCGAATGATCTCAAGAACGCTCTCAAAGGTTGCGACACTGTTGCTTTTGTTCAAGCACTCACCAGATCTCTCGATAATATGTCGCCTAACACCCTCCAAACGCTCAAAACCACTCTTATACCTCTCATTCAGCCGGATACCAGCCAGAAACACTGTGTCCGCTGTCACAATACCTATCTTGAGTCTTCTAACACCATTGAGTCTTGCATCATCAAATGCTCAAAACCGAAGGAAACGGACATGCGGGACGATGACGCCGACCGGCCATGGGAGAATAATCTATGGGAGTTTCCGTGCTGTGGAAACATAATCGGCAGTGAAGAGGTATCCGATCCCTACGGAGATGATTCAGAAGATCCAGACACCTGTGCAGACAACAACGACTATGGTGTATGCCAGACCTTGAAGCATACGACGGACCCTACGTCGGTCAAATACCACGTTTATCGAAGTGAGAAGAAACTAGAGAAGGGAGTCAACTATTCTGGGCGAAATAGAAACATTCGCACGTGCAAGATGGTGGGATGCGAGATGGATAAGTTGAAGGGCAAATCGTGAGTTGTCCTCTATCAGTGTGATATCGTATCCGACTGACTCTCCCTCGACGAAAAAAAGCATATAGACAGTTATTTAGGCTCGAAATGTCCTCTTTGTCGTTGACTTTTTTAATTTTCCTTACCACGACTCGTTTGCCGAAGTGTCCCAGTCAGTAGCACGCCCCAGTTGTTCTCTACATATCCCCAGCTCTGGACTAGGGTGTCGGTTCGTGTGCTGTGCGCATGGAAGCGCTCAATGTGGTCTGGATTTTGCGTTGCTTGCAGTGGTAAATTCCTAAACCGCCGAAGGTGGAGTTGGGCGTTAGCCTGGTCGGCCAGACTGGATTGTGAGGGAGGCCGGGGAACACGTGATACGGCCTGGCGCTCTCCAGGGCTGAGTGCTGCCGAGGCTTCTTCGGTGGACGGCGTCTCCTTGGCGCTCACACACCTTGATTTAGTTTAGCCCAGCCGCCGCCGGGTGGAGTCGCTACCTATTGATGCTGTTGTGTCGCTTGAGGCTAGAAAACTGATTGTGTGAGGCTAAGCAGTTACATTCCAAGATTGCAACGAGATCATTGTGAGTCTATTTTCATCGTACCAAAGGTCCCCTGAGGGTACTAAAGAATAGTCACTGAGTCAGAAATGAGCAATGTTTTCTCGTAACCATCGAATTAATTGTACATATGAGCAAGTTATTCATCAAATATCGGAACCACATATCAATCCATAAAGCAAAATGAGCGGGGATAGCAACACTTCAAACAATGCGTCAAATCTCAAAAAAACAGCAACAACAACAAAAACACCTAAACTCTACCACCCATGTCCCCAATAGTTTACAACCCACTTCGCACCAACTCTCGCTTTACACCTTTCCCGGTCATACGTCCGCAAATGCATCCAGCATACACACTTGGTCGCAGCACTCGCAATCTGCGGTCGAGGCGTATCCCATGTATACGGGTAGATAATGTCGGGCGGGAGCAAGGAGACGGGTGGAGCTGTTGCATTGGGTGCGATGGGCGACGGAAGAAGGGACAGAGATGGGAGCGGCCCATAATTTGTGAGTTGAGTGAAATGCAACTCAGCACCAGTATCTAATGAGAAAGGGTCGGAAGGAGGCAAGACGTCTGGCGATGCGTATAAGAATAGCGAGTATCGAAGTGCTACGGGGCCGGTAACAAATTCTGAAAAAGGGATGGTCGATCAATCAAGAAGTCAAAACTTGATCAGGGGTTAACCGCTCACCTGGATCTACAGGAACTTCATTGGATACTCTCCTCGTCGTCCAATTTGCCGCCCAGGCAACAGCAAATTCGATAGGAACGAACCAGAACGGATGACCTGGTCGGGTCGCAGCGAAGAACGCGTTCGGAACAACATGAGCTGGATTCTCAGAAGTAACCATTTGGCCGACAAAGGCGACTGGCGTCAAAGCTGAGCGTGTAGAATGCTCTGCCGATGCAGAAAGGAATGGTTCTAAGGAGGATATAGCCTCAGAATCTAGGTCGGCGTAGATCCCACCAAAAGCATGCCTTCACACGTGCGTTAGTCACAAACTTAAGGATGCGTCCTCATTCGCCGATAAAAGAACTTACATGTAGAGATTTCTCACAAAATCCGCCCTATATATCTCGCTCGGCAAAGACTCGTACGCCGAGAGTAACTTTGGATAGAGGGCTTGAACCAGCTCCTTATTGTCGGCGTCATCCCAGAGCACATAAGTCCAGTCAGGGTACGCAAGTCTCCAGCTATCAGCCAGGGCTACAACATGAGGCAATACGTCATGGGTCTTCCAGCTCTGGTGGATGAGTCGCGGCGGGATTTGCTGCCCGCGTATTGCAGCCGCTATGAGCGAACGTGCTTCAACCTGCCGAGCACGGGGTACGGTGTCGTTCATAGCGTACTGGGTATTTCGCGTCTCAGAAGTATCGTCAAAAACGGCAGCGCAAAGATGAGTCTTGGTCGTTGTTGAGCCATACTCGAGAAGGTAGAGTGAAGTTGTAGTGAGTGAGAAAATAAACGCGGCAAATAGGAGACATGTTAAATTTCGGGCGCGGTGGTGGGATTGCATGGTGGTAGGAGGGAGGAGGAGGAACGAAATTACGTTTGTGATAAGGAAACGAACATCCTTTCATGGTGCAATACATTTCGGCCCAACCACTGTCCGCGACTCCGCAGTACTAAATTGAAACAGGGCTCCTATATTGGAATGCCCAATTTGTCATAGCGTAACGGCAGTGGGCTGTCCTCGGCGCCGAGCAACCAAGGCGTAGGCTGAAAGCACTTGAGTTCACCGTGCCCGGGGCTCTGCTCGGCGCCGAGGCTAACGTTGTCCGAGTTGCCGATACGTCATACTACCGTCGATCGTAACGCAATTACGGATACCGAGCTTCGGAGTCACGTGGATCAGGGCTAGACTTACCTGATTTGTGCATATTATTGCTGTATTCAACCAACCTCTAACTTAGACACACTGGCTCTATCATAAACCGGTTCTTTGAACTAGTAGTGCAGTCTTCACCAGTCGGGAGACGTGAGATTTGTTTTGATGGGGCCTCACAGTTCGGTGCATGACTTAGGCACGCGCTTTGCGAGGATCAATATTAATAGGAGCAGTATACTCTGATTTGTAGCATCACATCTACCCGTTTCCCCTCCGCACCCAAGCTATATGCGTCATTAGGTATCGCTCGATATGGGTAATAGCTGGAGGCTTGATGGTATCTTGGTACTCTTCTTGGACTCCGGTTTGATATGAGAAAGCGCCAAGCGGTCGGGAGAAATTGTAACCAGGGGACCCTTCAGGAGATGCCGAGCGTTCACAAGAGCTCATTTGAACTAAGCTGCGGCGCAGCTACCAGCATAGAGGTAGCCCAGCACGTGGCTGTATGTAGTGACCAAGTATAGCATAGAAGCCACGCCGTGAGGAAAGGAGGAACGACGAACAGAACAAAATTCTTAGCTAGTGTCAGAAAGTCGCCCACTCAGCTTATGTTGGCTGAGAGTCTTTTTACGCCTAGTAGCACGAGCGATCCCGCATAGATGTTTATTCACACTATCGGAACACCAGCTGCTGGAGCAATACCAGAGCTATACAAGATTCAGCCCATCGGGATAGACATTTGTAAGCTGGCCGTTTCTTCAGTAGATAGAGCAGAGACACAGCCCCAAATGCCAAAAATTTACGTGCTTTGCCCTTGGGCATCGCTTCAAATCAGCCCTCGTGTCCAGCGCGCCGAAAACACACAGAACTACTACACGGTATCAGGATTAACAGGCAGCAACTTGGCCATAAATAAACAAATCATAATCGGTGTAAGCACAGGAAAGACTAAGTTCAAGAATTGTCGTCGGCTTGAAAACCAGAGCCGACTCAAATTAGGGCCATGGTCCACTCCTTGTCTATTCAGGTCTCTATAATGGCCAACATATTGCCGCTTAGAGAAAATTTGCTAGCAAGCCTAGACGCTGCTTTATGTTCAACCCCAACTTAGAGTTCTGCTGTTTCAGTGGCGTGCCGATACCACGGTCTTCGTCAGTTACACTTCGCTACTCCGGAGCAAACGCTCTAAGATTTTAAACCTAATATAGCCCGCACAGTGATGGGTTTGTAGCGCAAGCTGGGGTGTTTAGCGGGCAGAAGAATCATCATGAGCCCACAGGATCTAAATACTAGATGAACGATCACAAAATGACCTTAGGGCATACAACAAAGTACCGGAGGGCCAATCTATGTTACGAGGTTTTCTAGTATGTTTTCAAGGTGTAGTTGGATTGCTCGTGAGGAGCTCTCCTGAGGATAGACGTTCAGCCAGGTGGTGGTTAAGATGCGAGCTGAAGTAGGCGTAACGCTTATCAAATAATGATCGTAACGTAACATCTTTTTGCTAACGATATCATTCGATCTGCTCTATCCTACCATGGCGTCGACCTCATTCCCTTCGCAATATGGCGAGAAAGGATCCCCTGGGCACCTGGGTCCGTCTCCTCCAGAGACAGTGATAACCTCTAGCCCTCTGGCTGCGTTTGCTGCAGCCGCGTCCCCATTTGTAAACTCATACGGCCGATTCTCGACATGGAGAGGAGGTTTGGGACTCACTAACCCAGGAACAACGGAGAACATGCAGAAAGAGGTCAAAAGTGAGGATAGCTACTGGGGCTATACATCATTAGCTGGGGTATCCTGACAGATCTCGATCTGTTAGTGACGCACGCAACGAACCATCTCTTCGACGGAGCGCGAGCAGACCTGTCCAAGGCATTGTCCTTCAACCCTGCTTTCCAGGTTACACACTCTTTCAATCTTGCATCGTATACGCAGCCAGCTACATACAACTTTGGCGCAGTCTTTGCGAATGGTGATGTGAGCTCTGCTACTAAAAATTCCGACAGATTTATGTGTTAATTCTTTCACCTAGTTCTTTATGCAAGGAGGGACGGATCATGAAGGGAATGTTACTGGACGAATTAATCGCGGCTGGTCGCCAAGTAATGTCACAAAAGCCCAAATGCAGGTAATTTAATTTTGCCAAGTTCGATGGGTTAATGCTCATCGTTCTGCGAATTACAGATAGCCAACAGCCCTAACGCCCAGTCCATGCTCCAAGTCGAACAAGATTACCAGGGAACAGACTACTCGGTCAATCTCAAGGCTATTAACCCATCTCCCATCGATGGCACTGGTATCTACGTTGGCTCGTACCTCCAATCTATCACCCCTCGACTCGCACTAGGTTTCGAGACAGTACATCAACGGATTGGTCCTGGTATGGCGGAAAGCATGACATCTTACCTCCTTCGATGGACATCCGCCCCCTCACCTGCCCCTGTCATCCCAAGTGGAGTGTCGAACCCAAGCGCACTGTCCGCTGGTTCGCTCGATGCGAACAAGTGGATCGCGACTGCACATTTGCAAGCACCTGGTATTCTTCAAGCCACGTACTGGCAAAGATTGAGTGAAAAGGTGGACGTTGGTGCAGATCTTCAGATGATTGTCGCGCCTGGGCGGAGAGATGCGATCGCTACTGTAGGAGCCAAGTGGGATTTGCGAATGAGCACTATGAGAGCGCAAGTCGATTCGACCGGTAAGGTTGCCGCGCTGTTGGAACAGAGGTTTGCGCCGACGTTCGCATTCTTGGTTGGGGGAGAGATTGACCATGTAAAGGTGAGTAATGCACCCTATCGAAGTTCATGGAAGTGCGTTCTTATCGCTGCCCTGCAGAACCAATCCAAGGTTGGGGTTGGTATTATGCTAGAGTCTAGTGCGATACCAGAGGAGGCAATGATGGCTCAACAACCTCCAAGTGTTCCTATGTAGATAGGTCTTTTGGCATTTACCAGGTTTATCATGTCCTCAGTCTATCCAGCAACGAAAATATGCAGCAGCAGATCGACATTCGCCGCCCGTGTATCTATCTAGAGATTCGATTTATTAGGCTTGTATAATTTCACCCTGTGAAACTGCAGCTATCTTACTAGCAATGAATCTTTTCACACCATTCCGTGTCACCAACTACGACAGCCAATAGGTTAAACCGCTGTAGATCAATATAAAGCCTTGAGCCTAAACTCTCAAACAGATCCATTCTGTTGGTGGTGTGCGCTACTATCGCCCTCCTCGAGACCACTCCCAGGAATCAAGTTTAACCACCTGGTACCAACTCGCTCGGCCTGCTCGTGAGAGTGCGTGATCCAGACGATGGCCTTGATAGTTGAACTAGATCCTGGAAGGCTTGTCAAAGTCCTTTCGACTTGGAGGCTTGTTTCGCTGTCTAGAGCCGATGTAGGTTCTACCACACTATTAAGAACCCGAATAACTGGCAAGTTTGATTATGACTCACCATCTAAAAGTAAAACCTCGGTCCCCCTAAGCCCCGCAGCAATCGCCAGGAGTACCCTCTGTGCCTCGCCTCCACTCAGCGCCGCCCAATCCCTGTCCCAGACTGCTTCCTCAAGTCCCCACTCCTTAGCCAACGCAAATGGATCATGTGGATCCGCGCCCAGCTGGACCCCAGAATCATCGACGAAATGCTGAGGAGCTACCGTGCCATATGTCGCGTGCGTCGCTTTGTCTTTGTTGTCTTTACGCGAGTTAAAGTCGTTTACTGTGGCGAGAAAATGACGTGGGTTTGCCGGGAGAAGAGAAGCTCGTTGGGGGACGTAAAGCACACGGGTACGGTAGGTAGGAACAGTATATTTTGAAGGCGGTCTATGGTACGATGGGCTAGTTAGACGGTAAAACAGAGCGAGGAAGAGCATGGGCCTACTGTCCACGAAATAATACCTCTCCTTCGTACACGTTCAAGTGTGCTAATGATTTCAAAAGGGTGGTCTTTCTAGTAGGGTGTTCAAATCAGTATTGTACTGGTGTTTCATAGAATTTGTCTACACTCACCCTCCACCGCTCCGTCCTTGCAATACTGCTACATCACCCTCGCGTACCTCGAACGAAATATTCGAGAAAATCGGATCATCCTTTCCCTTATATATAGCAAGATCCTTGACACTGATAAGTGGAGTGGTCATAGTATTAGCTGTGTGTATAGAAAACTGGGAAGTGGGCTTGGCAGGGCGGTTGTGGTCGTAAACAACCACACTCGTGGGATGACGTCATAGCCACAGCCAGCAACACGGTGCAGGCTGTGATGGGCCAAACACAACCCTACCTGTTAGTGAAATCCTGTCAGCCGCCCATTTGCTCACAGCATACATTAGAGCAGTTTTCTAAGCCGTCCCAAAACCACTGCTAATAAGGGAATCTAAATATATACGTGAAGTTTGTCTCATTTGAGCGAATGATACAACTGCATCTCGCATACATACTGCAAGCAAGAAAGGTTGAGAGCATCAGGGCAGTTGACAACCCGCGATCGACGGTAATTTAGTCGGGTTTGCCAGGAATTTCAACGCATATATATCATCTACGAAGCGACCCCATTCCCAGGACGAGGTTTCAGGCAATCTATTGTCTGACATCGTGTACCAAACTCGTTTAAACTTCGCAAATAACATTCACGAACGGGAAACATCCCATGTTACTACCTCTGAGTACCACCCCGCTGACGTGAGTGGATCTCGCCATTTCTCGGACTTGTTATATGCCGAAGCAAGGATTTAAGCAGTCCTCCCGCATAAGCATTCTTCTTTGGAAAATACTTTCTGGTATTCCTTGTATATTCGCTCAATTGCCACTCGCTTTCGAAATGTTGGACCTTGTCCCCGGTAACACTTGTGTCTATCAGGTCAATGATATTCACATGGGTTGAGCGAACCAGCTGTGGGGTAAGGGATAAAAATGTTGCTCGCGAGCAATGTACTACGAAGAGAGCTCACCTCCCGGCAAGCATCAAGCTCCTTTGGAATGTCTCGCAGCTGAAGTACCACACAGAGACTCTCCCAGTTTGTCAGGCATTGCTCGTCTGTGCCATAGATGTCGTTGAATTGTTGGGTTAACGCATCTCGAAAACCCCTCCATGCGATGTCCCTTTCGCGATCCCTTCTATTCGGCCAAGTGGTATCACAAAGACAATAGAACTCTTCCATGACGGGCCTATATGGACTGTATCTGAAGCTAGGATAGCCCGCGAAGAACGCTTTAATGCGTGATCGAGGATCGCAACTAGACCCGGGTTGTGTTTCTTCAACCTGAGGAGATTTATTCTTCGAAGCTCGAGTGTTGTACTTGGTAATCCATAGCAACGGAGACGTTTTAGCTAGTAAGAAGAGTAGAGGCGAGCTGTTACCTACAGATTTGATTAGGGTTATTGCGGGTCCAGGAAGCTTGGGGGCGCGAGCTCGCTTTTTGATACTCTTCGGTTTGCCGCCAGGTTTTTGCTTAGCTTTACTCTTCTTTCGAGACATATCTATATCTTATTTCCGAGTTTTGCAACAGAGGGGTAACGTGGGGGGAACAAGTGGCGACGTTGCAATCTGATCACGCATCAAGTGGCTCAAATTGTCCAAACAAGACCACTTTGCCACCTGCGTCTTTGTTTTGGAGTAAATATATTCGCCACTCACCACACTTGATATAAGGCTTTATACTAATTACGACTTATCATCTCACACAGCTTCGGGGAATAAAATGACAGAGTTTAAGACAGCTCACGACTCTTTTGGTTGCCTACTATGAGCGCCAATCCGGTGGTTACGATTCTAGAACATCCCCGAGATTTGTAACTTCTTGCGCTCGGCGTGAGGCACACTCGTTCCACAGCCATTGCGCCGCGTGTTTATCCTTTAATCTCATCGGGCTCGTTCTCCTTCAACAACTATCTGGTCACACCTCCTAGGCTACGCTGCTAGAGTCTTACTATGTCATATCAACCAGTCTTAACCGAGAGTGACATTGAAAAAATGCTAATATCGTTTGAACTTGACGAGCGTTATGGTGGCTTGATCCATCAGCTCGCGCTCAGGTATCAGCTTCAGGACGCTCTACTTGACGCAGGCTCACTGGAGCACTTGTCAATCCCATTGAACGCAGTTTTGTACTCGGATCATTCTTATTGTTATGCTATTCTCTCAGCGCTTCCTGTCAGAAACTCCAAGGCTCGCGGGCTAGATATCTGGAGAGGAGGCAGCAAGAAAGGAACGATGATTGGGTTCTGTTTCCTCCACTTCGAACACCCCACCGATAGAAATACCGCCCAGATTGGTGTCGCGCTTCTGCCTGAGTGTCAGAACAAAGGCTACGGGCGCGCGGCAGTCCACAAACTCTTGGCTTACGCGTTTGACGCGCACCACGTTCACCGAGTTTTTGCTGAGGTAGTCAATGTCACGGCGCCGACCCGGCCGGCCAAGGTGCGAAAGGAGGCTTTGTTCGAGGCTAAGAGAATATGCCACGTCTTCCAAAAGTACGGCTTTCATTTCGAAGGTGTTTCCCGAGGAGCGGCGATGATGGAAGTCGAGGGCGCGAAGGTATGGGGAGACATGCATCGACTGTCAATTCTGGACACCGACTGGTTCTCGATGAAAATGGGCTCTCTCTCCGTAGAAGGTTCACCTTCTAGGTTCATGGTCCCGTCCACCCCTTGGGAGGAAATGGACCAGCGGCACGGGGCGGAAAGGAAGGAGCTGTTAGGATGGTGTGAGAAGCCAAGATTGTCTAATGTCGTGCAGGAGGTGGATGATGATGACGACGGGACGTATTATTGTAGCGATGGAAGCGACGAAGGTTCTGATGATTAGGAGACCTCGGTTCGACCACGGCGGAAGCTGTAGTAGGCGGCTAATGGGCTATATTCATTTTCGATACTTTAGCTGGTATCAGACGTAAATCATAGGGAATCAATATCATTAATGGGAGCTGGGTGAATTGCTCGGCGCATGCGACGTACGTTTGCAAATGATATAAAGAGCGACGTTTGTGCGTAATACGTAAATAACTTAGTCGAGTAGATGTATATTAACATATATCCGGCTCGTACACTACATGATAAGTGATGTAGTTTAAGGCTGAGCCACCCGGATATCTAGCTCCATATATAACACTTGCATTGTGCAGCTTTTCTGCATCGGTGTCAAATCAACGCGCATACATCCAATATAATGAAAATAAAGCCACTTTCAGGCGAGGGCCTAGGTATTATTCGCGGTAACGCATGTGAATCTGTGCGAATCCGAAGTTTCAAGGAGAAAATGTCTTTGAAAGTAGGAGTGTTAGCGCAGACCGTCGTAGGAGGGTCGCAAGACTTACATTTCCTGGCAGCGCTTGCCACAGTATGTAGCACTCCGACAACGAGAGCACATAAACTCGCCCAGTGCTAATCCATCAATTGTGGGATTTGCGCACCGTGGGGAGCGACAGCGACGTTTCGGCAGTGTTTTAGGACCATCTACAATGTAGTAGAGCGATGCCAACCCGGCCATGATATTCTCCGCGTGCGTTCGTGGCAGAGACCCATCTTCACTCAAGGTGCTAGTGACTTCTTGATACACGAGCGCTTTGACCAGATCAGGGAGAACATGCTGGGGATAGCTGTCTGAAATCGGCCAAGCGCCTTCCTCTTCGGGATGAAGTAGTACAACAGAGCGTATGAGATTGTTCCACATGGGTTTGATCTTATCTACCAAGAACATGAGAACAACTTTTAGTGGCGGGTATGAGTGTCAACGCGTACTAATCACGGAGCAGCTTGGCAAGTATGCCGATCCTACTCCATGCGTTGTGGTCATAAATAATGCGCGGGCCGCAAGGCTAGCAAAGTCCTGTTCAAGTAGGGTTTGAATAACTTGCGATCGGTATTCGTCAGTAGTGGCTTCGTCTAGAAGTGCTCTACAAACACACAACGTATGAGCGCAAATAAGCAAACAGTTCCTACAGCTCACCTAACTCTCCGAAAAACACACTGAGTCTGCTTTGCTGTGTGAAACAACCACACTGGTGACGGGATAGGATCCTCGAATTCAACCCAAAGCCTAGCCATCAACACTTCAATAAACTTTGGCATGAGGTCTTGAGTGGATAACGTAGCGTGGAGTACGGCGAAATCATAAAAAAAAGAGGTAAATGCTACGGGGAGTAGACTAGGACGTCGCAAAGCAAGGGTGAATAGGCGGATTGATCGATTGATGACGTTTCTCGAGTCTTCCGGAGTAAATGTATCTTCTGGTAGATCGGTTTGAAAATGAGCCTTAAACTTCTCAGTGCACAACGCCATCGTTTGGAGAAATGGAGCTTCTGATGGGGGTGCGAAAAGATAGTATCGATATACGATATTGTGCAGTTGTCTCCACGCATATCTATCTGTGCTATGTCAGTAGCTCAAGATGATTAGAAAGTGGCCCAAGGATTTGTAAGGTAGGCTGTTGCAGACACTCACTGGGTTGTATATGCCATGGTTTGCCATATAACGAACAGAATGGCGCCGTATCTTGGCGAGAGGTGGCTTATACCAATAGCAAGGAAAGTCATTCGATCTTCCCAAAGTATTTCTAAAATAAACAGAGCGTCGTCTATTGTGAACCCACCGCAGATAAATAGGCAAGGCAGAGAATTGTCGAGTCTCCATGCAAGAATTTTTCCTAGCTCCCCCGCAGAATCTTCCGCGTGCAGGGCTTCATGGATCGCTCTTGATACTTCCTTCTCGACTGCTGATGCCACATTGCGACCAGATGTCGGTTGAGCTGCGAGAGATTCGATAAACGGCGTCAGGCGAAGATAATGCCCAAGTATACTGATTTGGAGAATGGTCGAAAGTGTATCAAAAGACATTAGACCATAGATCCGATCAAAAAGCTTCTAAGAAAGAAATGGTAGTCAAAACCCAGATTAGGAAGGCAGTGGGTGTTCAGCGGGCGCTCACATTACAATCTTGATGATACTGCCGTATTACTCTTATGCACGCCGGAATGATTCCATCACTGAAAAGCCGCATCATATGCTCAGGTGATTGAGCCAGTGTTAGTATATCAACTAGCACAACCATGGGCGGGGGGTGGTTCGTCTGGGCTACAAAATCCTCCACCAAGGTTGGAGGGAGTACTCTTGTCGACTGGCCGTGGAACATCATCAGCTGTGCGCTCAGTCTACGACGCGGCCCGACAGCAAGATAATCGGAGAGAGCCAGACCCCAGCGACTGCCCATCGGTAGTTACGAATCGTTCACTTCTGGAAGTTATCGTTACAAGGCTTCAGATAGTAGCACAAGATCTGTTGTAGTCTTTTACTAGGATCGTTAAAGCCGTGCCCTCGATGATGTAGCCTGAGCTGGGGCACGGTTGGTGGTACAAGTTATAGAACACTTCGGGTTGACGTGGTAGTAGTAGGTTAGCGTGGTCAGGAAAGTTTGATTACGTTAAAACGTCTGTTTCCCAAAGCTACAGCCCAACCCACCCAGGTGCAATCGGTATTTTTTGTCATTATAGACACAGTAGCCAACGGTAGCGGGAGCACACAGTGGAGCGGAGCCGGCGGAGCTGCATGCGCACTGCTGAGCAGGGAAAACGCTGGCGCGGCGCGTCAGGTCACGTGGCACATGTGGCGACGCGTTCGGCTCGCGCTTGACCACAATCATATCGTGTCAGCGCCCAACGTCGCGGATCGCTTTTTCTTCCACCCGCCGTAACGAATCAGGTCTGTATATATTCGTAATTTTGGGGTACAAGTAGAAAGTAGACATTATCGGATCCAGTGGACTTGGCTAGAAATGCATAAACTGGACAAACAACCACGCTCTTAGACAGCTTCTGAGCTTCATTCATACCCGGGTGCTTTGCTTCCTTTTAGAATGAGCTCTTCCATCGCCTGGGTAGTCGATTCGACGGAGAAGAAACTTGAGCAGCCCTCCAGCGTAAGCACTCTTTTTCGGAAAATACTTCCCGGTGCTTTTTGTGTACTCGCTCAGCTCCTCTTCACCATCGAAGAGCTCGACTGGCTCCTGCGTAGTTGGAAAATCTATCAG
>WSTH01001175.1:0-14240 GCA_019616345.1 Ceratobasidium sp. 395
GCATGGTATATGCGTCTAAGGTCTTATGCATTCCAGGTTTCTTGTGATAAGCGTCCACGGCCTGGAATATGTCCTCCGGTAGAGTGATGATCTATTCGGGAGCGGCGTGAGTCTCACGCGTAGGGTGAACAATCTGTTCGTACAGGACCCCTACTAACCTTGGGCGAGGCGTGGTTCTGTTCCGGGGGACGAAATCGTGATGTGATTGGCTGGTTTCAGGCGCCAGCCAATCACATCGCTAGTTCGTCCCCCGGAACAGAACCACGCCTCACACAAGATTACTGGGGGTCCTGTTCGTACTCACGTCAATATTTTGTTTCAACCGTTCTTCATTTGCACTCTTCGGGATCACTATTGTCCCGCGCTGAACCGCCCAACTCAACACAACCTGAGAGGGTGTAATCGGCTTGGACAATGTCTTGCTCGTGCGCTCCGCGGCCTCTACGAACACGGGATCCGAGAAGAACGGTGATCGATACTGGCCGAGGGGGCAATATGCGGTAAGATGTATGCCTTTGGAAGTGCAGTATTGAAGAAGTTCGTGCCGGGGATAGCAGGGGTGAAGCTCAACCTGGCGTGAAGGGATCGTTAGATTAAGTACGAGGGAGCGGGTCAGCCGATTGGATGAACGAACCTGGTTGACCGCGGGAATGACTGTTGCCTTCTCAAGTAGAATATCTAGGTTCTTCACGCTGAAATTCGAAACACCTATTTGCTTCACCTTGCCTGTAGGTTATATTACAGATATTACATGTAAAAATCGGCCAGGAGAATGCAGTTGGCTTACCAGCCTCAAGCAGCTTTTCCATTCCAAGCCAGGTTTCAACGAACGTTGGTGATTCATCTGGCTGACAAATTCTCCCTGAAAAAAATTGCCCAAGTTAGTATCAGGGCGCAATATTGCGCCAAGAATTTAACATGCCATCACGCCCGCCAAGTCGAGCGATTGGCCAGTGCATCAGGTACAAATCGATGTACTCGATATCTAAGGCTTTCAGACTGCCTTCGAGTCCGCGCGCAGGATCGTCATGGTCCCAATCCCTATGTAATATGGCTTAATGAGTGGGCTGTGTTATAAGCTGGACGGCAACTTTGCACTGACACAAGTTTAGTACTGACGAATACCTCTGAACGCGGTATGCCCGATTCCCGGATGGCTCTACCCACACCCTCTTCGTTTCCTGATTACGGATCAAATGAGCGTAGATGTGATATCCGATAGAGCTTAAATACCATATCTGGAAGCCTGTTGAATACAACAATCCGTTAGTCGATGCGTATATCGTTAAAGATTCTGATGTGACTACTCACCGTGTCAAAATGTCGGTAACCCAACTTTAGGGCTAGCTTTACCATCTGGTAGGTCTCTTCCCCTCCTCCAACTTGTCCCATCCAGCACCTAGCAAGAAAGAGAGATTTACACGTTAGGATTAATTCAGAATCTAGAGGTTGACCTGCTCACCCGAGCCCAACGGCGGGAACCTCGACTCCAGTGTTCAGTTTGACTTTGGGTACCATAGTTGAAGATATCGAGATACTGGTGGCCTGTATAGTGTGTTTTAGACCTTGATACGGCAGAGTAGCGGTTGAATTGAAATGATACGTATTCCTGACTCGAAGGTTTTATAGGCGACGAAGTGGAGGTGGCTATGTACCTGGTAAAACAAAAAACCGGTCGTCGGGCAGATTTCCACTGGGTTTGTGGTGGAGGTTGAAGGAGGTTAATAATGTACTTACGCGGCTCTCGGTCGGGTTAAGGTGTCGTGGACACGCATATACCCAACATAGAAACGAGTAGGAGTCAAAACATCAAGTTTTATCGAGCTCAACAGGAAACTGATATTAAAAAGTAAGTAATCTACTTTAAGTACTTCAAGGTATGGCTACATATTTGGTATCTCGGACACCCAAAGCGAACAAAGCATATAGATGCTCTAATCGAAAGCTTGAAAGATAATAAATCATAAGGTCGTGAGGCTTTACTGGGAGTCACCAACAAATGTCGCAGCATTATAGTTGTATGTCTCTGGGTTCGGGTTAAACGTGAAGTCAGGCTTCATATCCATGACTGTTACACCGTCACGGATCAATGAGGCGGCAATTCCTTGGCCGGGAACCAAAGGAATCTGGAGTTTCGAGACTCCAGCCGGGACGTTGAACGTTTGGGACCTGGAAGGATCTGCGGAAAGGATGACCTTGCCGGGTGATGCAGCAAACACGACTGCCCAGAGATTATCTTCTGTCTATTATATTGGGAGAGTTTTAAGTAAAGTGTGGAAAGAACAAGAACGGGGACATACAAGCTCGAAATCACGCGGCTTCCCAATCGGATCATTGCTAGCATTGGCTTTGGCTGGATGAGGACGCGCAGAAAGGAACACCTGGTCCTTGGTAATGGTAGGATATTTCCCAGTCTTGAACGCAGTAGCATAGTAGGAAGTCATCTGCAGCCAGGCTGAAACAAAGGAGTTAGTGTGCGCCAGGCTGAACCATATGGTTTGTTATACCTTGATGATCGAATCCATCGACCCATGCGTTCGAGTTGGGCTGTGCGCCTTCGATTGGCCCGATGTAGTGCGATTCACCATAGTCTGTTCATTTAATCATCAATTTCAGCTCACCAGCTTTATTCTGAGCCAACTTACCGTTCCAGCTGATGATCTGCACAACATCAATTCCATCCCGCGCCCGAATCAGTTGATCCCAACGAGTGTTGTACAGCCAGTCGTCTGAGCGAAAGATCCAGTTCTTGTTGAACGAGTCTGGTCCGTAATGGGTAAAGAACCACGGGCTGACGCTCGACATGTAGACCTTTCCTGCGCCTGCAGCTCCTGATGCGCCGAGGTTCGCTGTGATAGTCTTGTCTGAGTCGAGGTTGATCGAGCCTGCGAGGGCGGCTGCGAGTTTGGATGAAACGTCGTCGCGTTTGAAGAGGGGTGGGGCTGCGAGGGCGGAGACGACGTTTGAGATGGGAGTGAGAGATGCGGGGACTGGGATTGGTGCTGCAGCGGGGTTGGAGGGGTTAGAGTTGAGGAAGGAGATGGTTTGCGAAAGTTTGGCGGCGGATATCTGGGTTGGCCAACCGCCGTTCCACTGGAGAATCGAAGAGTGAGCATAAATGACGGAAAATATAACAGGAAACATACGTTGAAAGCACCATCCATAGCCTGGAACGATTTGAAACGAGCAGGATCCATAAAGAAACTCGGGACAAAAGTGGCGGCGTTATCACCAGTCAACTGGTCGGTGAATTGCTGTTTCCATCCTTTCTCCGTAGAGCTGGCGCCGAAAGTACACGTTTCCCCGGCAAAAGTAGAGACGAAGACCTTGCCATCGAACCGGAATTGAGCGGGATGTTTAGCGTACTTGGTGATATACTCTCGAAGCGCTGCAGCGTCATTAGGTCCGGCACATGGGTTGACGCTTGAGGCGGACGTTAATCGAGGGTGAGGCTCCGCATACAAGGGGGCATACCTCATATCAAAGCTCATAAACATCTTAAATCCGGTGCCGGAGTCTCTGGCCGCGTTGAAGGCGTCGTCAACTCTGTCCTTCTGCCAGGGTTCGGGGCCGACGTTGAGCGCGAATGCGTCGATGCCATTAGCGGAGGCAAGTTGAACATCGGCCAGCCATGTATCGTAGGTGTAAGGAAATGTGTTGCCGACCATAAAACTATAAACTATAGATTAGATAAGCTCGTATGAACTTGTTAGGAACTTACTGGGCGACCACGAATTTATTAGAAGTCTGGCGGGTCTTTAGAGAGCGGATAGGAAGGGCACAGCCCATGTCCAGAAAGGCAAGAATTATGATGGTAGTAAGAAGTACAGTGTTCATGTTCGTAAGATATTAGAAGTTGGGCAAGTTAGAGCGAGCAAAGGAAGCCCAAGTTGGATTATCAGACCGGTATAGGTGGCGGTACCGGTGAAGGCGAACGAGAGCGAGAGATCGCAGATCCCAGCCGAGACAAAAAGCTTCAGTCAAAAAGTTCAAAGAGCGTGAATAATAGAAAAAGAGGAAGAAATTAGGATACCGGTCGTTAGTCGTGCTGGGGGGTTAAAGGAGTACTCACGACCGCTTCTTTTTAACTCTGGGGCCATCAACATGGAGCATGTGGGAGCTCATTTTAGACTCTGAGAAAGCAAACAGGAGAAGAATAATAAGTGACAAAAGAGCTTGGACAAGAAAGGAGCGGTCACATGTCCCAAGCTCTGGTTGGGCGATGACATAAGCGGGTTTTAGCTTAGCGCTTACACGTCGCCGACCATGGTGAGCCCAAACACATCTGGTGTTTATGCGACTAAGAATCCTTTATAGTCTAATTTGACCCTCTACTCGACTACTGCGTTTCTCATATTAGACACCGATGGGAATAGGGTGCTTGGGAAATATTACAAGCCGAGGCACCCGCCTCAAGGTCTGGAGACTGGTAACAAGAACTTTGCTGGGTTAAAAGAGCAGCGGGCGTTTGAAAAGGGGCTATGGGAGAAGACGAAGAAGCCAGGAGGTGTGTTTAGCTATGATCTTAGGCCCCAAATTCTTCTTATAAATCTTGCATTTAGGGGAAATCATCCTATATGAAGGGTATCTCGCCGTCTACAAGCACTCCCTCGACCTCATATTCTACGCAATTAGTCCTTCTACCGAGAACGAGCTCATGATACACGCTGCCTTGACCGGGATTACCGACTCTCTTTCGCTTTTGCTCCGAGGGCAGGTTGAGAAACGCGCTATCCTGGAGAACCTTGATTTGACACTGTTGGCGTTAGATGAGGCTATTGATGATGGGTGAGTGTCAGGTCGTACTGCTGGGATGCCTTCTCACATCTCGCACAGCATCGTTATAGAGACTGAAGGGCCAGTCATCGCGTCTCGAGTTAGTCGGCCACGTGCGGACGTCTCCGAGATTGTGATCAACGAGCAAACGCTGCTGAGCGCGTTTAACAACGTACGAGACAGGGTTCAACGGGGAATGGGCGCATTTTAGACAGTTGTCCACACAAAATGAACCTTGCGTTGGGTTAGCATTTACGTTGCGTGAAAGGAATCCCTCGGTCGCTAAAGCTATGCAATACGATAAGAATAGATTAGAATTTCCCTTGCGCTGTTAGATAAAGTCTCGATTTAGCACAGCCACAATCGGGTACTAACAACATCACCTCATCTCCACGACCACCGCGTCTCTGCCACCTCTTGTTGTTGCTCAACCTAGGAACTACTGCTGAGTGTGCAATCTAAACTAGACGATGTCTGCGCGTCGTCAAGCCAGTACGACATCCCTATCGCGCTATGCTCGCGATTATCCTCCAGAAGCGACTGACAACAGTCTGGACTTTTGTAACTCGTTCTGGGGACTCGGGGATGGCGGTGTCGATGTGTTGTTTGCGCGAATGCGAGGTGCTACGAGGACTGCCGAGGAGCTCCGAGCGTTTTGGAGAGAGCGGTAAGCTACCCTTTGGTTGATGATGAAGTCATTAGCTAAATTTCTCTCATTTAGGGCGTTGATTGAGGAGGAATATGCGAAACGGTTGTCAAAACTAGCAAAGACCGTACTTGGGCGGGATGAGATTGGGTGCGTGACGCGTCTATTGACACAGCGAGAATAAAGGCTAAATCTTGCATTTAGAGAGCTACGTAACTCGTTCGATTCGTTGCGACTAGAAACGGACAAGCAAGCCAACTCCCACATGGGCTTAGCTTCACAAATGAAGAAAGACTTGGAAGCGCCCGTAGCAGATTTTATCGCCAAACAGGCTGCGCATAAGAAGAACGTATGAATGTTCGTCTTGCCGAAGCCGGTGCATCCTGACTGATGTCATTTGTTTGATTGTTACACCTAGATTCAAGCGCCCGTGGAAAAGGTGTTCAAGACCAAACAGACGCAGGAGAACCACGTCAACCGTACACGAGAGAAATATGAGAGCGACTGCATAAAGATCAATGCGTTTACTGGTCAATCGGCGCTCGTACAAGGGCGTGAGCTGGATAAGCTGCATGTCAAACTCGATAAACTTCAGGAAACGGTTAAGATCAACGAACGCGAGTTCCAAAACTTTGTGCGCGCGTTGACGGATACGACTCAGAAATGGGATAAGGAGTGGAAGCAGTTCTGCGACGTAAGTATCTATCATTATGTTAGAACCACCCGACTGATCAATCGTTTATTATAGCAATGCCAGGATTTGGAGGACGAGCGAATCGAGTTTATGAAGGACAACATGTGGAACTACGCCAACAACATATCGACGGTTTGCGTTTCAGACGACGAATCATGCGAGAAGATTAGGATAGCACTCGAGTCGATCGACACAGAAAAAGAGATGGAGTACTTCGTCACCCATTACGGTACCGGCCACGACATCCCAAACCCTCCCCAAGTTATCTCGTACCAGAACCACGATGGTACCCCATACAAACAAACATCTCGACCTGCCGACTTTATTCGCAACTCGTCGCGACCTATTCCCGTGCGCGCCCCTCCCCCACCCGAGGAAGAAGAAGAGCCCGTGAACCAAGCAGGAGTCGGAGCTGGAGGAAGACGTGGTCGGGCGGAAAGCGTTTCAGGGCAGGATGGGCGAGCGAGCCGGGCGACGTCGCGGGCGAGGCGTGATTCGGCGCCGCAGCAGCCTCCTGCGAGTATCATTAACGGGTATAGCCCACAGCCTCAGCAGCAGGCACCTCCACAGCAAAACATGCCTCCTCGCACGGCTACTGTCCCAGCAGCCTCGCCGCACCCGCCAGCTGTGCATCCCCCGCATGCTGGCAGTGTTCCCCTCCCGGGAATGGTGAACCGACAAGGACCGGCGCCGGGTACTCCTGGTCAGGAGAGGACGATGCTCAAGATTGGTCAGAACGCGTATGACGTGGACCCGAACGCTGATCCTCAGGGTGCCGGAATGATGAACCGGATGGGCACCCAGTCTGCCCAAGGTGCCGGACGACCGCCGAGCACTGTTGGTGATGCAACCGACCCTCTCGCACAGCAGCTTGCGAACTTGCGCAATGGACCCGGTCGGAACCCGCAACGCAGAGGGACGATGGAAGGGGCGGGAGCGCCCGCAGGGTCTCCTATGCCTCCCCGGCAGGGTGCGACGCCCAGTCGCGCGGGAAGTGCGCTTCAAGCGCCCGCTGGGGCATTCACAGCTGCCGAACATATCCAGGCTCAAAATCAGGCACTCAATCGCGACTACCAGTACTCTGCTGAAGCGGTTGTTGGCGCACATCCTTCGTCTAGACCTACTACTCCGACCACGCAGGCGGGCCCGACGAATGAGTTTATGCGGCCACGCGGGCAGAGTATTAATGCAGGTCAAGGTGGATTGCCTATTGAGGACGTTGTCTCGCGCTATGGCGCAGCGTTGCCTAACGAACGGCGCTTGAGTATGAGCAGACAGGGAAGCCATATCCCCGTGCCAGGTGGACAGCCGCCTGTTCGTTCGCCCAGTCCTGCGAGGGAAGGATACGCTGGCATTGGAACGAGGCGGAGCCCAAGCCCTGCTCCACCCCAACAACCACAGCAACCTCCGAATGTGCAGTCTCCTCAACAACAACAACCGGTACGAAGGCAGTCTGGGATATTCCCACCCGTCGGACAGCAGCAAGGCGGCGCACCGCGCGCAACGAGTCCATCGCCGTTTGGGATTGCGCTGGACGCAAGCGGGCAGGTCGCACAGGATTCGATGGCAGAAGCGTACGCGAGGCAGGCTCAGGCGTACGGCCAGGGTCCGCCACCGCAACAGCAGCAGTCTCCTCAACAGCAGCAGATACCTCCGCAGCAACAGCAGATGCCGCCTCAGCAGCAGATGCGCCCTCAATCTCAGATGTCTCAGCAGTACTATGGTCAACCTGGATTCGCTTCGCCTGGGTCTGGGCATCCGCAGGCTGGAATGTATGGTGGTGCGGCGTCGCCTGCTCCTCCGAGCGCTTATGGCCAGCCTCCGCCCCAACAGCAAGCTCCGCCTCAACAGCAGCATGGTATGCCACCTCAGCAGCAGCATCCGATGTACCAGCAGTATACCAACGGGCAACAGCAGTCTCCGTACTCGCCTGCTCCTCCTGGTGGTGGATATTACCCTCAACAACAGCAGCCGCCTCCGAATCAGTATGGTCAACCCGGGTATGGGCAGCCACCGCAACAGGGGCAGCCTAATCAGAATCCTCCGCCACAGCAGCAGCAGCAACCTGTGCTGACGCGGACCCCGTCGCCGCTGCCTCCGCAGCAGGGTAATGTGCAGGGCGGCGGACCGCCAACCGGCCAGTATTTGGATGATGGAAGCGGTGTTTTGTTCTATGGTTAGTGCTCCCAGTGTTTGGAAGGCTGAGAAACAACTAACCTCCGGTTTGTAGTCAAAGCGATGTACAATTACACCGCAAGTATCGACGAAGAATTCGACTTCCAAGAAGGCGATATCATTGCTGTTACATCTACGCCCGAAGACGGCTGGTGGCACGGAGTTTTGCTCGACGATACGCGCCGGATACCTGGTCGCACGGTGTTCCCGAGCAATTTCGTCACTCTTTTCTAATGGACTATATCTAGCCGCTCTTTTTTCTCTCATCTAATCCAAAGATTCATCCTCTTGTGTGATGACCCCCTATCCTTTTTTCTTTTCCTTGTTTGGGTTTCGACTCGGCGAGCTTTTGTATACAAACCTGCAGATGCTTTGAGAAAGTTGTGGTAGAAAACTCTCCTTGTATGCACGATTTTGAACTTGATTGGTTCTACCCTTTTGATGACTCAGCGCTTGTTAGATGATCACCAATAATTACCACCGGCTTCAACTTTGACGCCACCTTCGCTTTTCTTTCCGCTCTCATCCGCTAGCCATGTCCGAGATTCCAGAAGACGCAAAACCTCCTACTCCGCTTGCGCCGGATGATTTGAAGGATATTGTTACTAAGGCCTCCGTCCCGGCACATTTTACGCCCGGTTTGAAGCGTGTGCCGATGTATTGGCATCCGTATCGGACGATGGCGAAGCAGAGGTGGTGGGGGCGGGAGATTTTAGAGTTGGTTTCGACTGAGTTTAGAGATAGGAGTATTGAGTATTATGTAGGTTGTTTAAACGGTGTAAAGGGGAAATATTGATATAGATGGCTTTGTAGAGGTATGCGCTGGAATCTGGCGTAGTTACTGTTAATGGAGTCATCGCGAAGCCTGGGACGATTATCAAGAATGGAGATAGGATTGAGTGCGTTCTTATAATAGTGTACCGTACTTTTTGATCTGACTTGGTTTGTAGGAACATGGTCCATAGGCATGAAATTCCAGTTACTTCGACGCCGGTGAAGATACTTCATCGAGATGATGAGCACGGATTTATAGTAATAGATAAACCCGGGAGTATTGTAAGCTGTTTCACCGCCCCGAGCTGTAACACGGGTATTGATCACTCGTTCTCAGCCCGTGCATGCGACAGGTCGATACTTCAAAAACAGCCTCGTCGAAATCCTAAAACGAGACTTTGGCATTCCAATACCTTACAGTGCGCCTTTATAAAAAACCCTACCACTCCCAAAAGCGCATTCCACTGATTTCGATCGAAAGACTAGCCGTAAACAGGCTAGACCGTCTTACGTCCGGATGCATGATCATTGCGCTCACGGCTGAGCGTGCGCGACTGTTGTGTAATGAGTTTATAGCTGGGATTGTGAGGAAGGAGTATATTGCGCGGTGTTTGGGGGAGTTTCCTGCGTAAGTTTTGGGTTGGGGCTTGGTAGGTTGGATGTAGGGTGTGTGTACTGAGTTGTTTGTGTGGTGTAGGGAGCAGGTTATTGTGGAGGAGCCGCTTTTGTGTGTTGATAGGCAGATGGGGTTAAATATAGTACATCCTGAAGGGAAGGTAAGCAGGTTTTTATAGTCGGTTGGTTCTATTTCTTAATACAACGTTTAAGCACGCCAAAACTATCTTTAATAGATTGTTTTATGATCCTGTTTCTAACACCAGTGTCTTGCATTGTGAGCTTGTTCATCTTCGTCATTAGTCGATCGCGCCCTAACGTCTGGATCGGTCAGGCCAGCCTCTGACGGGTCGTTGTACGTACCTTCTCCACACATCTTATTATAGTTGATCCCAATCATCTTTCCTAGCTCACCAAATCCGCGTGCACTTGCAATATATTGGTCACCCCATCGCGAATGACCCTGTATATCAGAACGTACGCGTGTGGGTGCGTCTTGTGCGCCCTTGTGCAACATCCTGTTCGGCAACTAACCTATCAACTAGGGTCCAAAAGGGGGTAAAGGAGGCGTATCACTCGTACCTTCAACTGAAAGACAAGCACCACAACCTTTAACGGCGAGCACTTACAAGTTGCCCGACGTCCTACCTGAATCTTCCAATCTCCCACTTCCCACTCAGTCCGTAGATGGTATCACAGCTGCTCTAGCTGGTGCTTCTATCTCCCAGGATGTTTTGACTCCGACGCCTGTTACTCCAGCCGAAACGAGTGGTGCGCCTACGCCACTTCCACGAGAGACTGGAACAGATATTGGGATGTCTTCTCCTGTGCCACTTTCGTCGGAGGCGGTTGGGATTATCACGCGGCTCCGGAATATGAAAGATGAGAGCGAGGACTGGGGGAGGTGGAGGGATGTGATCTTTCGTGCCAAGAAAGCTCTGAATCCTGTCGTCGAACGTGAGTGGGAACGAGACGCAAAGGAGAAACAACAGGGCTCCGAGCGTGTCAAAGAGATGGCTTCGTTTGCGGCGGAACAACCTCAAGGGTTTGAAACTGAAGATAAAGTGCCAGAGCAGGTTGCTGTTGCCGAGGACGGATCGTTGTACTGTACCGAGTGTTATCTTCCGCTACGGCCGGACCCGAAACCCGAGTCGCTTTATATATTTCTACATGCTCTGAGGTAAGCCTCGATTGGCTGTAGCTGTGTCATCAAGAAGTTGGCTTACGAATTGATGGTGCAGGTACACAACCTCGCAGTGGTCATTTGAGACCGAAATGCCTTTCTGGGCACATGAAGGCTGGATTTGGAAGCGTGAGGATGATGAGTAGCCAGAATAGAAACTTGTTGACAAATTATAAAATCAATTAAAGAGCTTGGGTGGTGCTTGAGTGGAGCGGAGAACATTTGACTTTTTTTTTTAGCCATAAGCCAAGGCGATGAGCCACGGCGCTTAGCGAATCAGGGTCCTATCGTGTCATGGCGCTGCAGCCCTCTTCTGCTCAAGACCACCACATTTGCTAGCCGACACTCCCTCCCTCTTCAACCCCACCTACGCAAACACCCAGTGTAAAAAATCCTATCAGCCTCTATCGATTCTCCTGGGAGGAAATCATCCATAAAATCCAGTAATCCTCCCACTCCAAATCCGCGCCCTCCCTTGCCATGGGGTTCAAATTTGGCTCCTTCGACGATATCTGCGCGACCGCGAGCTTGGTGATATGCCCTCTGGTTGGCGCAGAGCAAGGCATCGAGCCAACATGCTATAGTCGAAACGTAGAGATCAACAATACACTTATCTTCCAGCCTGGTGAGTCGGCTTGGCGTGGAATCGGGTCAAGCGAGGCTAACAACGGCGGGTCTGGGGATTTTGTAGCAACATGCTTCGTCCATGTCGTCGCTCTGGTCATGACAGCGATCATGATATATCATATTCGGGGTAAATACACAGCTGTTGGTAAGTGTGGCTCTTAGGGAGGAGAGATCGATACGGCTCACCTTTTGGCGGGGAATTAGGCCGAAAGGAGATCGTGCATTTCTTCTACCTGTTTATGATCATCGAACTCCTCGCATTTTTCCTCGACTCTGCGATTATCCCGACGTCCAGCAGTGTCTATCCCGTATGTTGTCCTGCCTTTTTCGACCGGACCCTGGAACTAAATAGATACCATCCGTATAGTGGTTTACTGCCATTTACTCGGGCTTTGTCACAGCCGCCTACGCTTGCCTCCTTATCAACGGTTTCGTTGGATTCCAGTTTGCAGAGGACGGCACGCCTACCTCGCTTTGGGTGCGCAGTCATCGAGTTGTTTGTTTGTCCAGAAGCAGCCTTTCTGACGTGACATTTGTTGTAGGGGCTGCGAGTCGCATGTCTCATCTTCTTCGGCCTCTCGTTCTTCGTGGCAATCGCGACCTTTAAAGGTTAGCACTCCGAGCTTGCAACGAGGTGTTTAACGCTGAGCATTCTGGGCAGGTTTTGCTGGATTTAGCTACGCCAAGCCGATTGGGCTTTACATCGTTTATCTGCTCTGGCCCATCCTTTGTGTGTTAGTTTATGTCGTCCTGCAGCTGATTCTTGTCATTCGCACGTTGGATGATCGGTGGCCGATTGGTGATATCGTACGTTGGCCTCATGTCTCGGTTGCTATAGCGCGCACTCACTCTAATTATACAGGTGTTCGGCGCCTCGTTCTTTGCCGTCGCCCAAATCTTGCTCTTTGCCTTTAGCGTCACCATCTGCGATGCAGTACAGCACTATATCGATGGACTGTTCTTCTACACCTTGTGAGCGTCTCATTACATCATTCTCGTGCCCTCGCTCATCTATATCCCGGAACTTAGGTGCATGCTTCTAGCCGTTATGATGGTGTACAAGTACTGGGATAGCATCACGAAGGAAGACCTCGAGTTCTCGGTTGGGTCCAAGCAGTCGGTCTGGGAGATCAAAGACCCGCTCCTCGCGCCAGAGAACAACGATTACGGCGTCGACGATACGAAGAGCGCGTATGGCGGTCCTGGATCGATGTACCAGGGGCACCCTGCGAGTTTGGTCGGCGGGGTGAGCGGTCAGACGTATTATGGAGGTGGAGGCGGCCATGGGTACCCGCCGCACCAGGGATATGGCCATTAAATAGTGAGGTGGTCGATGAACGATTGTTTGGATGATGGACACTTTTTTCTCGATATGTCGGTTTCTGTGTCTCGCTTGATTGCTTGCGTCTTGTCTTTCTTTTCTTCTCTTTTTTTCACTGCTCTGTGTAACATGAAACCTGAACGCCTGGCGTAGATACCATTGCTTACGGACGTCGTCACTACTACTCTAGTTTCCTCCCGAATGTTATCTTTTTTGTGCGAGCTGATCGGATGAGAGGTTGCTAAGCGCTGCGCCGGTAGCTCCGAGCGCGTAAGTGTGCTGTGCCTGTACGTTCCATGTGTAGTCTGGCCACTGCATAGCCTAGAGTGTCCATGGGAGCGCGGGAGGAGGTTGGTGCCGGTGTTTTTAAGCTGTAAAAATATTTGTCAGCTGAAGTGGTCGAGGGGCGGGCTGTCGCTGCGGGCAATGATTGGTTACTATGCCCCAGCTGCAAAGTATCTCTTTCATTATATATTCATCGTTTCAGCTTCTTGTCGAGTGGTAGGAGAGTCGCATATTGTTTATTTACGCATGCCTTTCCGAAGCGGACTGATGAGAGGTCACCGAGGTATATGCGTCATCTCATGGCTCTTGAACAAATGTGGAAACACTCCTGAGCAAATTTCAACATATTTAACTTCACTCAGGTCTATCCTACGTGAATACATCACTTTGTTCATATGTCCAGAAACGAAAATCGACTACGAATCGATCACAACTCCCTTCTCGTTCATGCCCCAGCCGAGTTGGTCGAACGTCCAACCAAACACTTTGCCTTCCTCCGGCTCTGGGAATATCAATGTACCATGAAAGCCAGAGGTCTTGTGGAAGTTGTCGACGACGCTCATAGCCTTGTCGGACAACTTGACCACCTATCAAAAAAATTAGTGCACGATCAAAAGGGCAAGATTGAAGAAGACATACATTCAAGTTCTCCTTGAGTCTACTCTCCGTCACGGTCTTGGGAATGGGAACAGTGCCTCGCTGGACTGCCCAGCTTAGTACGAGCTGAGCGGGGGTTATACCCTCGGATTCGACTGCGGCTTTGATATCTGGGTTGTCGAAGAAGAATTTGGGGTTGCTGGGATACAGTTTGAGTAATAGCATATATGGACCTGAATCAGATTGGCTCACCGCCCGAGAGGGGAGTAGGCTGTAACCAGAATATTCTTGGACTTGCAGTATTCCAACAGCTTAAAAGAGGGGAGGGACGGATGAAGTTCGACCTACGACAATACAAAATATCATAATACCAAAAGTAAGTTGATTAAATGTTGGCAAGACCAACCTGATTCGTGACAGGGACAACTTTAGCCTGTGGTAGTAATACCTCGAGCGTCTTGATGCTAAAATTCGATACGCCAATGCTCTTGACTTTACCTATAATTCAAGGCAATTATGCGTATAAATTTCCGTCCGTCGAGCAAAA
>WSTH01001176.1:0-14233 GCA_019616345.1 Ceratobasidium sp. 395
GTAGGAATGAAATGTACCATTTTAGACAACCGGTCTACTACTGTGAGTATGGCATTGAACCCTTCAGATTCGGGAAGTTGTGTAATAAGATCGTAAGTGATTTCTTCCCAAGGTCTTAATGGTAATTCGATAGGGTTCAGTAGGCCGGGTGGTACTTGATTGCTGTGTTTGTTCCTAATGCATGATTCGCAGTGTGCCACATAATCGTTGACAGATTTCTTAAGGGACGACCATATGTATTTGCGAGACACTAGTTCATACGTTCTGAATTGTCCTGGGTGTCCTGCTGCTATGTTGTCATGCCGGCTTTCTAGGATTTGTTTCCTTAGTTCTTTGTCGTTGGGTACATATATCTTCCCCTTGAACCGGAGGAATCCGTCATCCCATTCCCAATCCTTGACCTTTTCGTTGTCTCTAAGTGCCGTGATGACCTTTGATAACCGAGGATCTTCCAAAATACCGTCCTTAACTGATTGATCGATATCATGATCAGGCGTTATTGCTGCAATAAAGAGTTCTGGTGGCAGCAAAACGGAGTTTTCACCCCCCCCTTCAGGTCGGTGTTCCTCCTTTCGTGACAAGATATCCGCCCTTTTATTTTGAGCTCCTGGCCTGTAAAGGATCTGGAAGTTAAAGTCTGCCAAAAAGTTTGCCCAACGTGCTAGGCGTCCTCTTAGTTCTTTGGTTGTCTGGAAATACCCCAGGTTTTTGTGATCTGATAAAACCTGAATGGGAAGTTCTGTTCCTTCCAGTAGATGACGCCACTCCTTAAAGCATTTGATTACTGCCAGCGATTCTTTGTTGTATATATCATAATTTCTTTCGGCCGGTGAAGATGATTTAGATAAGAATGCAATGGGGTGCATTTTACCATCTTCTGCGATTTGAGATAGGACGCCTCCCGTCGCATAATCTGACGCATCTGTTTCCAAATAGTACTGTTTGGCGGGGTCAGGTTGGATTAATAACGGAGCTGATTTAAGTGCTTGCTTAAGAGCTTCGTATGCTTCCTGAGCGTCCTTGTCCCAGTTCCAAACCATGTCCTTACGGAGTAAGTTGAACAGAGCGCGTGCTTTGGCCGAGTAGTTGGGTACAAATTTACGATAGAAGTTAACAAAGCCGAGGAATTCCTGTAGTGTTTTGACGTTGTGTGGGACTTTCCAATCTACCGCCTTGGTGACTTTTTCCTGGTCGACACGGATGCCTTCTGGGGACACTATGAGGCCGAGATAGTCAATTTCGGTCACGTCGAAGAAGCATTTCTCCAAGTTGCAATATAAATTGTGCTTTTTAAGACGTGACAAGACCTCTTTAACATGGCCTGGGTGCTCCTTAGGATCCTTGGAGAAGATTAAGATGTCGTCCAGGTAGACGATCACAAAGATATCCAAAATGTCGCGTAGGATGTCATTCATGAAATGCTGGAAGGTAGCTGGAGCATTGGTAAGGCCGAATGGCATGACTAAGTACTCGAATAGACCGTATTTTGTCTTGAACGCTGTTTTCCACTCGTCACCTTCGCGGATGCGTACTAGGTTGTATCCCCACTTTAGATCTAGTTTGGTGAAGACTTTGGCACCGCGAAGTTTTTCGATAAGGTCATTAGTGCGGGGGAGTGGGTAGACATTTTTTACAGTCATATCGTTGAGTCGTCGATAGTCGATGCACATTCTTAGTTTTCCATTTTTCTTTTTGACAAATATGACTGGAGATGCCATTGGGGATTTGGATGGGCGTATGAGGCCATGTTCAAGTTGCCTCTGGATGGTTGACCGCATTTCTTCATCTTCTTTGACCCCGACGCTGTAAATAGGACCGTGCCTAGGTCGCGCGTCTGGTTTAAGGTCAATTTGAATATCATAGGGCCGGTGTGGAGGTAGAGGACTCGTTTCTTCTTCTGCAAATACTTTTGAGAACTCTTGATAATTTGGTGGTAATTCCGTTGTGGCAGCCAATTCAATTTCAGGGGCATGGCCGGAGAAGATGGTGTGTGCTGTATGTAGACAGTTTTTTGCACAAAATTCAGAGTTAAAGGAGACACTTTTTTCTTTGAAGTTGATAGATGGGTTATGAACGCTTAGCCAGGACATACCCAGCACTAAGTCGTGTTTTCCCACGTCTACCACATAAGCGCTGAGGACCTCATTATGTCCAAATATCTTGACGTTCAAACTACAGTACTCTGTAACCTGGCCAGATGCGATGTCGCGCCCGTCAATGACACGAAGTTTTCTAGGTGTTTTTAGTTTTTGTGTTGGTATCTTGAATTCGTCGACAAGTCGACGATTGATAAATGTGGAAGTTGCGCCAGAGTCTAGCATTGCCCAGCCTTGGAAGCCTTTCATCGTATATGTGGATTTTTGGTCAGGAGTGGTTTTCAATGGATGCGCACGGAAATAGAGTAAAAGTTGGGATTTATTTTCTAAACTCATACATTCCAATTCATCTAAGTTGTTGTTATTGTGCGCATTCACTTTACTTAAGATTTCGCCCAAAACAGATCTCCTGGTTCTGTTCAGGCGTCTTCTTTTTCCGACTCTCCGTCTTCGGATTCCACCTTCTCTACTGATGCTTCGTATCCCGACATAGGTTTGCTGGGACAATCTTTGGCCATGTGGCCCTTGCCTTGGCAGCGATTGCATGTAAGGACATTCTTCCCCTTGCCCGCACTATCCAGGTCCATAGGTCCTGGACCTTTTGGGTCACTCGGCGTACTAGGTGCTGGCCGAGTGTCCTTTTTTAGCGAGTCGAAGGTCATTTTTACTTCTCCTTCCTGTCCGTCCCACTTCACCCAGGGTGCGTTAAATCCTTTAGCGTTTTTCGCAATTTTGGTGACCTTACCGCGAGTGGCACGGCCGTCTGTCCCAATGGTGAAGACGCGATCGCCTTTTGCCAAAAGGGTTTTAGTGGTGGTGGCTTGGGTGGTAGTTGTGGTAGTGGTACGAGCTGTGGAAGTCGATGTAGGTGGTGACGAATTCTTGGGTTTTTCCACCTTGGCGAATTGTTGGATATGTTTGTCGATGAGCAGAGCTCGCTCAGCAACCTCATTGAAAGTGGTTGTTCCAGCCGGGTCGAAACTTTGTGCCAACATGCTGTGTTTGACCTCTATAGACAGATGGTCGTAGAACATGTCGCGAAGGGTGATATCATTATAACCGAGGTAGGCTGACAGGCGTTGAAACTCGGTGAGGTAATCTTGTACTGTGCCTTTTTGGCGCAGTTTTTTGAGTTCCTGCCTATGATCGTCACCTTCATTAAGTTGACCGTAGCGTGCGTTCATTTCGCGCCAGAACAAGGTGGTGTCGTGCAACCAGAGTACTACTTGGTTACCGAGCATATCTACTTCGAGGTAAGATTGTACCCATTGGCGAGCAGAGCCTGATAGGTATGAAATGATAAATGCAATTTTGGCGTCTTCCCCATGGTTTGGCATGTTGGTGTCCATGAAGAGACGGCAGGATGTCATGAATTTACGAAGTTCTTCTCGTTTGGAACCGTCAAATTTGTCGGGTTTGGCCATCTTGACTTGCCCGACGGGACCAGCCGGGGGTTGAGGAGGTGGCTGTTGTTGTTGTTGTCCTCCCTGTTGTCCTCCTTGTTGTTGTTGTTGTCCTCCCCCTATTGGGGCAGGCAGGTTTTGATTCGTGATAACCGTATTTACGAGGGCTTCTATACCCACCACACGGTTGAAGGTATTTGTTACGTCAACTCCGGCTAGGCCGAGTTGTTCATCAAAGTGTGTTCGGTCATTTGTCATTTGGGTTTCTAAATCTTGTATTTCGGTACGAGCTACAGCCAGATTGCCTCTAATGTCATCTACTGCCAATACTATGTTGGTCATGGCGTTACACAACCACGTGATCTGTTCCCCCATCGTCATATCTCCGAAATTGGGAGGAGGTGGGGCCGCCATCGTCTTCTCTTTTTCTTTTTAGTGTGTTAAAGTATGAGGGAGGCTCGACCTCTTTTTCTTGATAGACAGGTGGTTCCTCAGTGTACAGGTATTCCCACTTTTGATACCACAGCAATCTTGCTAAATTCGAAGCCCTTTTCTTGTAAAGGCTTGTAAACGTATTTGGGATATCGATCAGGTACAACCCGATGTTCCCGTTGGGTTTAATAGTCCAACCGATATGTGGTAGGATTGCTGATTCGAGTGGGGAAGTTTCTGGATTTGGATACCTGAGAGCCGGTAAGGGTCTTGATCGAGGAGGGGGTGCGACGGCCAAGGGCTCGGCGTGGACGTTTAGAGGGGGTAACACTAAAGAAAGAAAATTTGGTATTGGTTGACTTCTAGTAATTGATGACGAACTGTTTAGAGGCGTGATTTAAACTGCCAGAAGGTTTCCTGGATACGGTACGCGTCCCTTTTTGGGCAATAAGGGCACTTGATGGTATTAGACCCGTCGTTGAGTCTAGAACAAATATTGCAACTGGGAGAACCGGGGGGTGTGACAAAGCACTGCTGAGCCCGGTTGCGTAGTTGTTGAGGTTTGATTGGGATGTAGCGAATAGTAGATTCGCAAGGTCCTCCCTGACGTACTTCGGCTGGGGAATAAGTTTTCCAGCAGCGAACTTCGGGATGGAACCAGTTGCAGTAGCAACAGCGGTCGTGTTCGGAGAGCGCCAGATTAGATCGTGCGTTCACCTTAAAAGGTTACTCGATCAATAGTTAACCGCTCTAAAACGCTAATCCTTTGTCTCTGCAACTAGCGTTGGACAGTCACTGCCGGCTTATAGCAATAAGCGTCCGGTGTGGTTTCTGCAAGCGGTTGTTTTGACTGGCTAAGGACGCTGAAGCGGGGGATATGAATCCCTGATGGGGTGAAGATTACACTCCGAGAGGGCGGTACTCCCCAGTTACTGATAGCAGGTCCGTGCTTTTGATTATTACACGGGTCACCCTGGATCTATCGATTCACTGGACCAGCGCTTGTCTCAAGGAGGTTCTCAACAAGGTATGGGTAGATGAAAGGGAAGATGTTGACGACGGGTGGTTTGACAGCGATGGAAGCCGCCGCGACGACCCGGAGAAGAACTTGACCTAATGTCAGAGTCCTCAAGATAACGATGAGCAATGAGCTAAGTGGTATGGGCGACTGATAGCCCAGTGACCAAGAGGATGTAAGAGAGAACTATAATTGACGAGGAGGTCAAGTTCTTGGTCTGTAACCTCGAACTTGCCCTTGGTTATATACAGAGAGATGCACAGCCATGTATCTACGTGTACAAAGAACGAGTCATAACTAATTTGATATAAGATGTGAAATAAGAAGGATTAGTCAGACTTCTGGAACATTCTAGAACACGTGATATAGATAAAGGTTATTATAAAATATAAGAGATTAAGTAAGTGCTTGGTCATAAGACAATTGTTCCATAAAAGGAAAGTGTTTCTGAAAAAGATAGCAAATCGAGATTATATTGTAGGAAGCGTGTCAAGTCATGACAACCCTCCCCCCATCCACACGCTCTCCATCATGCAAAACGTTGACCGTGCTCCGTCGTCCACCCAGCCTGTCTTTGTGCATCCCTCTCATCTGCAGCCGCATTTCCTCGCTTTTATCCAACCAACATACTATCGCAAGTTATTGGAATTCACGTTGACGGATATCTGCGTGAGACCATATAGCCAACTAACCCAGTAAATATCATATCTTGGCATCAATTCCTGGCGTGCGGATGGACTAATGAAAGTTTGATGTACATGGGAGATGCAGTACATGGCCTGGGGAAGTGCGATAAAAGAAGAAAGGTGTGCCGCTCCTACAGTGGAGAGCTATCTCAGGAATTACTCTCAAACGGGACAAGTAGTACGTAACGACCCTCGACTTCGCATATCACCGGGAATAATTCAAATAACGGCAGATAGAATCGCACCGAGACTTTCACTACCTATTTGTTGGTCATTGGGCAGAACGAGCGTACGCGTCAACTGGGGGTAAATAAATGTTGTTCCTAGAAGCGTTTCCGAATGAGGTGGGTTCACTTCTGACCCAATACCGAGCTTTTGTTAAACGCCGTGTTGAACGCATATACGATCAGTTTATGGTTTTATCCTTCGTTGTGGGCTGGCAAAAGGAAGCCGTATAAACGAAGGTGAAGCGCAGTGGAATAGGAGCGCATGTCGGACTCTTGGGGTAGGCACATTGAGGAGCTAAATCGCTGTAGATTTACAATATATGTACACTGGTTTATATACAATGTGAACAGATGAATCGAAGCAGTGTAACTGCGAGATACACAATACATGCGGCACATGTGAGTACGATACACGAAAGACGGAGGTACTTTGCGTAGAATAAAAGCGAGCACAATAAGCCGGCAAACATGGTTTTTGCGCCTCACAGGTACGCACCTACTCGGTCCACCGGAAGGCAGCTTCATTTGCACAAGTTTGTTTAGAACGTGATTTGCTGTCAAGGGAGGGTAAGCCCGCTGTAAGTGCACAAACGACCAAGGCATAACCTGCGATAGAGAGATGAAAACAGAGTACCAGGGGCGTACTAGCTGGGGCACAACACAATTAAACAGAATCGTATAGAAACCATGAAATCTCGTCTCAATTTGGCCCTGAGAAGCCAAGCGTTGTATTGATGCAATGAATTGATGCGCTACTCGCTTTGCGTGGCCGTTGTCTGCAGTCGCACCTGCCCAGGTAGCTAGTGTCGATGAAGAACTGAATACATCAAATAGCGATTGCGAAACATTTAGATAAGATAGAGCGATGAGAACATTGCGCTACGCGTGCTAGTCGAGTCCGGAAGATGTCACGGCTACCACTACAAGATAGAACTGATATCCGAGCGACAACCGAGCGATTAGTAAGTACAATAGTCATGTAGTGTGTGTATTCCTTTGCCGAGTTTGCGATTACCGTTATTTGTAAGACAAGCAACGACTTTTAGACGTGTCGGCATAGTATTGATCCTTGATCTTTGTCGTTGCTCAAGGTAAGCCATATCTAATCTCACAAAGGCGCTGTGCTCACATGTGCGGCTAGGTCTCAAATCATACGATCGATTTCAAAACTAAGCTTATAATAGGGATCTCTTTCCAAGTACCAAACAGTCCCCAGGTGAAGGCTAGTAGTGGCTGCGAGTGTAACCTGAGCTGGGAATTGAAGTTATAGAAATGTATCTGGAGCAAGCGGGCTATAAACGCGGGGTTGAGGTGCTGATCCGTAAGCGCCGTGATGAGTCAGCCGAGCTCATAAATCCACCTGATCGAACGATCAGCCGGCCAATAATGGGAGACGGACTCGCGGCCTCCCACGACAATACCCTCTGTTCCTCGCACGTCTCCCGCAACTGAGGAATCAGTTCCTTTTCACTATGTCCACACCACCGCCGGACATTTCGTAGACGCAACCACCGAGTCTTGCTCTTGCGCGGCGCAAACATCGGCGGACCCACAAAGGTGCCTGTTGGTCAACCCTCTCAACGCGACTCGGATGTCTGGGATACTGCCGAAGCCGGTGGCGAGAGCTTTGTCGGCTAACCGCTCAACCTCGACGATTGCTTGGCCGACGTCCACCCTGCTCGACTCCGTGCCTGGGGTTTAATTGCCTCCAATTTGGATTCACGTGGGAGGCATTAGAGCACGAAGGACTGTGAGTGCGGTATCTTATGTGTCATAATCCGTGCTGACAATACTCCTGCTCAGGGACCTCAACTCGCAAGCGGAATCCCCCAAATGGTCGAGAACTGGGCGTTTGGAGTTCTCGACCCCAAGCGAGTCGGATACGTGACGATAGCTCTAGCTGGGCGAACAGTCTGGAGCAGTCCAGGGACCGAGGAGGGTGTGGGAGATGAATCCGGTGATCGAGTAAACAAGCGTCGGGGCTGGAGGTGCGCCGCGTCATGGCCGTTGGGCAAGTATATCTGGGCATTGCATGGTGTTTGGCCTGGGCCAGACGCTACAGACCACCAAGAGCGAGATCCCCATTTCAAGCCGGGCTATTTCGAGTCACCACCGTTCGATCCCTCGCGCGGTGGCAAGATTACAATGCTCGTATTCGACTAGCCCACCCTGAGGCGATTCTTTTCCTGCAACCACCCGTCTTTGTACAACCGCCGCCTCTGGGATGACAATGGTTTTTGCGGCCGCGGAGCTTACAGTGGTCATTATTATGATGGCTTAACGGTGAGTCTCTACAACTTGGTCCGCTCAGTCATCCTCTCACGCTTTATCCAGCTCGTGACAAGACATTGGAATTGGTTCAATGTCGACGCCCTCGGCCTACTTTGAGGCGAATACTCGTCCGTCCTCGGCGCCCTCCGAATCGGCGAGGCTGCGATCCGAAGGTGTTTGCGCGACCAACTCGCGATGTTTAAGGATGACTCTCGAGATATTCTTGGCGGATACCCTGTGCTGATCGGCGGTATCGGCGCACCTTTTGACATGGACTCGAAGAAATCTTACGGGCTTGACGGGAGTGGCAAATACATTGGCGATTATACAAGTCAAACTCGAGCGCTCGGTTACAGTCTCAATGGCACTGACGGCAAGAACGTGATGAATTGAACACTCTGGCCGTGTTGCCCCGACAACTCGCACGTATGGGTGATGGGTGGAACTTGGAGGATCTTTCCCTCTGGAGTAGCAACAACGCCGATCGGGATCGTGGCACCGGCCAGAGCTTCATCGTCGAGAGCTCATAGCCCGATTTGCTCGGCCGAGATCGACGTAATGATGGGAGTTTAGTCTCGAGGATCAAGATGCCCGGAACCGAAGCAAATCGACGCTCGGGACACTTGGGACGCTGCGCGTGGGCACTATGACGCATATCGCTACACAGCCCCGATCTCGCGCTCCACCGACTCTTACTCAACCTTTCACCTGCACTGAGCCCGATCCCGTTGAGCAAGCGCTCCGTGGCTCGGCCGACCGACTATATAATTTCGTCACCGTTGGCGCACGTGGTGTGGGTGCGCTCACCCGACCTTGGCCCATGGTCACCATTGGCGTCCCCACTTGCCTCGAGTCTGACATTTCCAAAGCCCAGTTCGAGATGCGCGTCAAGGCCTCGCACGCTGATCACATCTGAGATGGGCGCGAGCCAATCAAGGTGCCTGGAGAGTTCGAAGAGGATGAGGAGGGCGAGTTGGGTACCGAAATGTACATCCTACTCATACATTTCGCGGCGGATTTGGCTTTCGAGGGGAATGTGCAGATGTGCCCGGAGGAGACGCCAAAAGCCCCGCAGGCGATCCCCGTTCCTGGATACCGTGACGGTGAAGACGATGGTAGCCTTGTCAGCCATTTGAGGGCAGACAGCGAGGCGTCGGGTGACATCCCGGTCGAAGGCGAGTTTGGACCGAAGAAACAAAGGCGTGGGACGGCCGCCACTCTACGGCAAGCGCTTGTTAATACGGTCGGCACGCTTGCTCCCATCCTCGCTGTGCCAACTTCCTCCGCTCAAGACGACTCAATGCCCATTCCTCTCGGCACGCAAAGCATCATGGGTACCCTCGTCGAATCGGATATGCTCGCACTCGAGGTTGAGCTATCTGAAGGTCGGTGGATCGTCGACGGTCGGGTGTTGAGGTGGTGGTACGACGCACTGGGTGAGAGCGAGCTGGATAAGGAGATTACGCTCAAGATACGTCGGAAAGGAGGTCTGATTAAGGGTGTTATGTGGGGATTTAGTAGAATGGATGGTGCTGCAAGCGTGAGGAGCGCATAGGGTGGACCCGGGAAGACTCTTTGTCCACTGGGAAGATGTGTTACTGCTTGAGTATAAGGCTGCCTTGGCGATATGCACAATTGTTTGATGCTTTTGATATTTTGTGACGATGAATACCTTTGTTATGAGCTCCATCGTAAAATATATGATACGGTTTTCAGTTCTGATCCCCTGGCGACACTTTCAATAGTTCAACCTGTCTGGCATGCATACTCGAAATCAGTGAGTTGATCGCGCAGCGCTTATACTTACTAAAAATGTCCCTTTCGAGGCAGGCGGTGACTAGGGGCATGATCACGCTCCCCGAATGAGCGAGCATAGTGGTAGGGGGGCGGGTTTGCGCCCCGTCTATATGTGACTGTGGGTTTACCCACTGTTTGAGTGTTTCAGGGCTGTCGAATATGTACTCGACATTGAGGCACGAACAATCGGTGAGTCGCGACCAACTTTGAAGCGAAATGGTCATTCTGTGCATCCACTGTACATGAGTTATATATTTATATTTATATCAATTACACGATTTGGCTAGGAGATATCTCGAGACAGACCCGGGATAGATGGAGGATATGAAGGGACAGGGCGGGATTCCGAGAATCCCAAGTCTGTCCCGCCCTGTCCCTCGGCCATCATCCTGGATGCGTCTCCGTCATATCCTGCCGCGTGCCGCCCTGTCCCGTCCCATCCTGCCCTATCCCGCTGGGACAGCGTAGGGAAACAACGGGTCAGCTGTGGTGGCGTCTGTAGCTGAGAATCCACAGCTTGTAGCAATGTGACAAAAATTCGCATTTTGCCGACGTACACTGCGATTTCGGTACACATATACAGATAGAAAGGAATCTCTACTCGCATAGAAGAAACACAGCAGCAAGCGCAGGAAAATAAAGGTCCAACCAGTTCATTGTGGCCAATGTTGCTCAATTGGGCCAGTGTGCTTGAGCCAGTGTGATCTGATTAAAGTAGTTCGCCAGGGTGGTCAGTGTCTGGTGGTCTTCATGTGCATGTTGGTGATTATGGGGTGAATCTTGTAACTCAGGTTCATCCTCAGCACCGGGTTCTTCGTCACCTTCCAACCCTGAAACGCGCCTCAAGAAGTGGCGCTCAAGCTCGCGCTGGTATTCAATTGCCTCGCGCCGTTCACTCGACACAGTCTTTGATTTGCATGGCTTATGGGAAGAAGCATGCTGAGTTCGTTCAGCATGATGCTTAAGTAGGTTTGGGTTGGAACTAGACTTACCATCTGACCTGGGGTGGAGTGCTGTTGGTGCTCAGGACGTGTCATAATCCGAGTGAAAAAAAATCCAAACTGAGATCTAAAGAATCTGAATGAAGCAGGGAGACAGAAAAATTGGATAGATTGTAAACATGATCTAATCTACTTACAATACCACTGAGCACAGTCAGTAGCACGCCAGCCAGTTGACTGGGATTGGAGTTGTAAGATGTCGAGAGGACATCAGTCACGTGGCTACACCCCCATCTTATTTGTGTTCCTGTAGGGCTGTCCAAATACGGATACGATGAATTTGGATAGATAAGCGCCAATTACGATACCAATACAATATGCGGGTCAGAGTATCCCGAGCTTATCTTATCTGTACTCGCCGTATCCAATACTATCATCCATATCATATCTGTATCTACTCGTTAACGTCCCCAATAAAGTCGGGCAGACCAGCCCCCAAACCAGCCTTCAACCACTGCTGGTACGTCAGAATACGCCGTGCAGTTTCGACCGCCATGATGCGATTGTCGGTTATGACGTATCGGCACTGGGAAAATACGTCAGGAAAAACCCCGGCGGCCAATTTGCCCGATCAGGGCAAACTGGGTTGGTCACACCTCATAATTGGTAGAAGGAGCCGAATTTGCCGGTGTTCTTCCCCGGCGCAGCTCATTTACTCGTCATTTACCTTTGGCCACACAATTGCGCCAGAGGTGGTAAATGACACACCGCAAGGGAAAATGGTGGGTTAATTGTCAACCATAGATGAGAACAGTATTGTCATTATTGATGCATCTTAGTGGTTTACTGACCACGCAAGGCTGGGCTGATACTCATGGTAATGGCACGCTGCAGTGAATTACGAAAAGGATGTCATTCTTGTAGATACGCAACACAAAAGATAAGTGGCAGCAAGACATGCGGCAAAGAGACACGGCAAAAATGCACGGCAAAAAGACACACGGGCAAGGACGTACGCAACACAGAAATACGCGTAACGCAAGGAAGCCACAGAGCTATGCGCTGACGAGCACAAACTCGTTGCCGCACACCTCAATTGGGGGGGACGATGAGTCGGTATCGAGCTGACATGCCGTAGAGGCGGGTCGTAGGAGACACAGGGCAAGCGCGCAAAACCCACCTTGCTGTCTGTGCTACCTCCCGGGAAAAGGGGCCATTGCGCCGGACATGACCAACAAGCACGCGCGTTTTTCTCGCGTATGGAACGTTTGAGTATTTGGATGCGAAGAGTACGGTCAGGACGCAAGGTGCGGGGACATAAGGCGCCTGAGCCACGACTGCTGTATCAAAACCACTTTAAGCCGGCGTCAGGAAGAACCTCCCCTTTTATCAAGATCTGGGGTTTCAATTCACCCGAATTTAGGCCATTTAGCAAATTTAGCTAAAGTTAGCTAAATTGATCTAAATTCCATAAATCTGGTGCCAGAAGCCACCAGACATGCCCTAAGCCCTCCCAGCATACACTAGTAGGCCAAAAAAGTGTTTTGGGACAGATCTGGCACAATTGGAAATTCCTAAATCCATGGTAAATTTAGCTAAATTTACCTAAATTGAGGACCCCCCCAGGCAAATTTAGGTAAATTTGGCTACATGAAAAGGGGGGGGTCGTTAAAGTTCTAAATCCCTAAATTTAGCTAAATTTAGCTCAGTTTGGCTGAAACTGAACACCCCATTTTTCCTGACGGGGTTCTCGGCATGTTGGACGATTGTGGCCATATGGGGCGCTGTCATGACTTGACACGCTTCCGAACATTATTTCAGATTTTATTATATTTTCAAAATACACTTTCCTTTTATGGAACATTAGTCATAAACTTAGTCACCCTTTGTAATCTTTGTCATCAGGGTCTCTTAGTCATCTATCATGTAATCATGGAACATTCCAGAAGTCTGACTAATGCTTCTCATTTCACATCTGATATCAAATTAGTTATGACTCGTTCTTTGTACACATAGATACAAGGCTGTGCTCTGAGATGTATATAACCAAGGGCAAGTTTGAGGTTACAGACCAAGAACTTGACCTCCTCGTCAATTCTACCTTGCTCATCTCCATCCACTAAGTCACTGTCCATCAGGGACATACTTCTTACTTGTGCCTTTGTGGTTATCACTTATCTCCTCGAGTGAGGCTTGACAGGCGCGCGCTGAACGCGCCAGGGCATACATCTGCAAAACCATTGTCTCTTGTTGAGAAACGGTGCTGTGGTGAGTGCTCCGTATTCTGTCGGAGCGCCATCAAGCGCGTGACTTGCGCTCACGACTCTCATAGACGCCCGGTCGTGGCTCATTGATGCTCACGAGAACCATCAGCGTTCTCATGAAGCTCACAAGCAGCATTGCGGGGCTCATGAGGCTTGTAAGCCTCGTGTACCATCTATTGATGCTCGTATCCCCACACGTGGTGGTCACAAGCCTCATGGAGCCGTGTTTCATCTGCATACTTTACAAGTTCGACATATCTGTTGTCTCGTTCAAAAATGACTGATAAAATAAATATGTATTCTAACATCTATCTACGTTGTACGATATATCACATCGTGTATCATGGAACTAGTTGACAAAAACAACGCAGTGGCCGCAGAACGTGGAGCGAAAGATGAAATGATATTGAACTCACCGTACATGCGACATTACGATGGGGCAAAATAATTTGTGAGCGATAAATCACTCAGTACGGAAGGCAGAGGATGGCACTTACAATATTACAAGGGAATGGGCTGGAACAACAGCCGGTTGGGTCGCTCTGACACAATGAAACTTGTGTAGCAGGTGTAGATTCAGATTAGCAAACCCGCAATACGATTGATATAATCTTTGTACGTACCGGAAAGCTGACGTTATGTCACGCTGAATATTGCGACGGTTCTGATGCGTTAGAGGCCACGGTGCTTGCTGCACGCCTGGTCAAGTTTGCGGGTGGTTGTAGAGCTTGAGACAAGGCAACTCGGTGGGCATTATTGTTAGATACCAAATACCAGTGTCGCCGGGCACAACTCGGCCATGAGGCCAATCGCCCCACATCTATCCTTCGGATTGATGCAATAGGCCGGGTTTGGAGGTTGTAGTTGCGTCGGCGTAACCTGAACTCCCTGGTGCTTGTCACGACCTGTTCTAGGACTATGTACTAAGGGCAGAAAGTGACGGATTAAGGCGTCTAATAGCCTTACTTAAGATCTGATGCGTGGCGGTAGTCCCTTTGGACTCGTGGCTTGATGATTGACGTTAGGTTAGACCCTTGTGGTCTCGTGGCTATATGGCCCTTAGTGTCTCGTGTGTCCCTTGTGGACTGTATAGGGTGG
>WSTH01001177.1:0-14231 GCA_019616345.1 Ceratobasidium sp. 395
ATACACGGTCCAAAGCAAGGGGCACTCGGCACCATCTCGGAGACTCTGAACTCGCCATACACCCCCTATACACGTTCCCGCGCGTGCCTGGGCCCCTCTCGTCGGGAATAGAAACCCAGCGGTCTCTCGTTCTGCTCACCGCCACCAGCAGCGTTCTTGTATTCCTCCAAGGTTGCTCCGAGGTTTCGACGAACACCCTCTATCCAGCGTCTTTCATTACGGTATGACGATTCGTTTGGCATAAAGGAGTACTCGATTGATGGACCTGAGTATATTGTTCGTGGAGAGAGGAAAGGGGAACAGGAGGGAGGATATCACAGATTAATTCAGCCGTCGTTCTCCCGACCATAGCTTGGAGCTGAATTCATTCATTTAGCGATAGTACTCCGAGGCGTTATATCGAAGATGATTTGCGTATGGTTTAACGTGTACGAAAACGCGTGTAGTTACCACCCTACGGGTGCTTCGCTTCTTCATTCTCCGCAACGAGAACTACGGGGAATGTCCCAGACTCGGGGGACAGGAAGCATGTTGAACTAACGTTTTTGTGACAGTATTCTACCGGTTTGTCTTCTATAGATCGAGGCCTTGGAGACGCGTGAGGCACATTGATGTATCTTCTCTCGCTTGTGACTAGTCGGGGAACGTATCGGTTGCCACTAATCATAGCCACTAGCCACGCAATGGTGTAAATAAATCCCGACGTGGCTGATTCACGTGACATAGGGTCAATTACACCAATAGCCGAAATAATCATTTGTTTGAATACCGGATCTGGCACAGGATCAGAATCCTCATTTTTGACGTGGCTACGCATAACGAGATGCAGATCATATGACAGAACGAACCGAGCGATATCCGCATGCCAAGGCACTCTCATATTTTGAATATTTTTTTGGTTGTGGGGAGCGTTTCATGTGTATTGATTGACAGGATGGAGTTGGGATGGTGCAACGCCCGCGATGTCATGTCTCCACTGTCTAATTAGACTTGGGTTCATCCTCCTTCACATCGATCTTAGTTTCGTTGCCCACGGATTTCTTAGCAGCCTCCGTCTCCTCCCTGACAATCCTCTCCCCGATTAACCTAACCTGCTCCGCCACGCTCATCTTTCCCGCACCACCTTTCAACACACCCTCAACCTCGCCCAACCGTCTCTCCCCAAACCCAAGCTCCTCCCTCTCCCACCGTACAACCCTCATCCCAACACCCGGCATCATATGCTCCTCCAAATACCTCAACCAAACGTCCACCACGCTCTTATCCGCATTCCACACCTTTACAGCTCGCTTATGCGTCTTTTTCTCAAAGTTTTCTTGAGCCTTTTTGAATATGAATGGTGATTTTGGGACTGTGAAGAGTGATCGTTTTGTGGGGAGGGGTACCGGGTGTGAGAGTGGGATGTTTAGGGCGTATGCGGCGTGGTAGGCAAAGTGTAGGAAGAGTTCGAGGGTTGGGGTGTGGTAGGTTCGGAAGTGGAGGAGTGCGACTGGGTGCGTGTGGGGTGTTGAGAGGATGGTTGGTTTGAGGAGGGATGTAGGTGGGATCGTGGGGTCGTGGGGTTTGGATAGTGGAGAGGGTTTGGGTGAGTTTAGGCTGGTGGGAGGTGCGGGAGGTGGCGTAGATGAGACATGGGTTCTGGAAGAATGGTTTATTAGTCCGCATTCGTGTTCGCGATTCAACCTCGACATACGTATCGGTCTCTAACAAACGAGCGGAGATGATCACGCGTAGCGCATTTCGAGGTGCTCTTAGGACTGGCGGCCGTATAGACACGAGACGAGAGATCATAAAGACAGAGGGATGATCAGAAATGAAAAGATAAACCTGATTCACGTGATTGACTCTCACACGCCGATCCCAGTTAGCGCCACTCCCACGAGGTCCAACTTTAACTCAAACCCAACACGTTTATACGTAACGTGAAAGCATACGTTATATTAGGGCAGTATAGGGCGCAACCCAAACTATAGATAGATAAAGTCCATTCAAAAGAATTGAATGTAAAAACGACGTCGACGTAACGCCAAGAACCGAAAGGAGCCAAGCAGTACTCGTACACCACCATCTGATCGTGATAAAAAAGCAAGAGAAGTGATTGGGGATTCGTTAGATTAGACGATGGGGGGCTTAGCGGGTTTGTTGGGAGGAGAAGAGGTTGCTACGCTATCGTATTTCTCGTGCGTCGCGGGAGCTGCACCTGGGTTGAGCATGCGAGCGCGTTCTTGAGTCCATTGACGCTTGAGTAGGTAAAGACCAGCAAGATAGACGACGGGGATGATCTGAAATGTAGTCAGTAAAAATAAGTAGGAAAGCATAGGTTGAACAAACATACCACTACCCAAGCTTTCCAAGCACGGTTGACGCTCTCACTTGCCTTTTGCCCGCGCTTCATCGGCCACTCGATGGTATACCCACGACGAACCTGGACCGAAGCGATGATACACATGCTAACCCCCCAAAACGCATGCAACAGCGCATACCACGGCCTCGCTCGAATCGGATGCCTCGTATCCGGCTGTGCGTTCGGATTAGGTTTCGCACTCCCCAACGCGACCGACGGAGTGCTAGCTGTGAGGACACCGAGAGTAACCTGGATCCAGTACATCAAGAACAGGGTGAGCCCGATCTTGGTATGCGGGACCTTCCATTGGCCGTTGTATTTCGCCAGGTGAACACCGACGCCGAACCCGGTGCAGACGATGGGCAGGGCGATGAGTTGGATGAGGGCGTGGGCCGAGAGCCATTTTTGGAAGGGGAGGTAGGCGCGGAGGTAGCGTGCGGTGATGGACCCGAGCGGGAGGATGATGAGGAACGCTGTGGCCATGCACCAGCCGTGAATGCGGGCATAGTGGACTTGTTCCCAGGATGAATCCGCTGGGATGGCTGGAAGATAAATATGTGAGCCACAGTGGCGAAATGAGAAGACAGATTGAAACTTACGGGCACCTTGGGCTGCTGCCGAACCAGCCACACTCAGCGTTACGGCTAGAACTGAAGCCAGGAGATTGGACATGGTGGCAGGTGAATCCAACAAAATCAGCCCGGGCTAAATCAACTTTTGCTCGGAGAGGGTCAGCCGCGGCGGAAAGCAGGTGGCCGAGGCTTATGAGCAGAAGAGAGCTGTGCGGATGACGAAGACCGCGCGAAGGTGGCTGTTCTGATGTGCGTAATGAGCGTCTATGATAGGGTCATGTGGGCCAAGATAGAACTTGATGTCCATACTCACCTGGTGGAGTCCGGGCGAGCTGGCGAACGGCGGCTCAACACAAGAGAGCACCAGCATTTTCATCTTCAACATTTGAGTGATTTTGCGTGCCTCCTTTGTTTGGCGTTTAGGCACATAGGTACACCGCCACTGCCTGACTCAGCTGGGCGCGACCTCTTGCCAAGCAACATCCTCCAATCACCGAGGCACGGTAAGTCAGCTGCTGCCCCGTAATCGAGTTGATTTAACTCAGGATAGCTGGGAATTTTAGAAGCAGGCGGTGATCGGCCAAGCAAAAGAAGGCGAGAGAAGGCTTGGTGCAACGTGTTGGCCACACTGCTTTCCTAGCACCAGCGCGGAATGTCGAAATCCTATACCAATGGAGATGTTGAGATGGACGAGGTCTCGATTCTACGTAAAGATATTCAGGAGAGGATGATGAGGAGTCAGGATTGGGACAGGTATGTACAGCCCTTGCTTGTCGTAATTTTTTTCTCATAATTTTGTAGATTGATGCGAGCGCTCCGTATACACCTTCAAGACAGTGGGTGGTATGACCAGGTTACAAGCAAGGCTCAAGGTAGTGTGCTTTTCGTCGAGTTTTACGTGATTCTTGCTCATCTGTGTGTAGAAGTCGCCGCGGTCTCCGAAAAGCCTCGATTTAGCGAAGTCTATGCATCGATTCGGGACTATGCTATCGGTAAGTACGTGTCGTTTATATCTCACACTAAATTAACAACATAACCCACCATAGATTCATGTCCCCAAGACGTCCAGACAGAGTTGCTAAGGCAAATTCGCGCTTTCATCGCCGCCAACGTTGTTAGCGGTTAACCACGTCTCTTGATTTATACTACAATCATTATCCGAGTCGTCTTGTTGTTTCTGTTATACCCATGGACTGTCTTGTATTTTTCACAATATACAATTTGGAGTTTGCACAACACACACGGTTGTTGTGTCATATTGACGGCACGACCCAAAGTGGGCCAAATGACGTTTTGATTAAGCCTCTTTCTCCTCGTGATTAGACTTCCACCGCGTCGGTCTCTCCCACAGTAAGTATCTCATCGCACATCCCATCCCGATCAACTGATCAACACTGCACGATAGTTATAGTTGGGCATGTCAACACCAGCTAATCCCAAAGCCCACCATTATGCCAAACAACTCGAGGGCGCGCTATGTCGCGGCGCGTGGCTCGAGTCTACGCCAGCCAAGGACACCAAGGGGAATATGATGAGCTGGGAAGAGACCTTTAGAAAGTTTAAAAAACATTGTACCGGACAAGACGGTATGTCACCTCTTTTCCAACTTGTGCCCGTAAACCGAGTTGGAGTTTCATGTGATTTTTTCTTGGTTAGCATTCGCGACTATTGCTGTTCAGACGCAGACGTTGGCTACGCTTTTGTTGAGACCCGACAAACCTCGGTCTGATTCTCCGAACGGTCCCCCTCCAACGTTGAAGCTTACTCCAGAGGAGCTCGATGGCGACTCGGACCCCACAGCTGCCCCTTTCTCGTTGAACCTCGAAGACGAGCTACTCATACCTGAAGATAAACGCGAAGAGGCGCGTATGGCACTCGTCGCGTTGAGCGGGGAAGACGAAAAGGTTAAAGACACTTGGGTAAGTCTCGTTCCACCCTCTCATATGACCTTTTTCATTCACACAACCTAGAGCACAACAGTCCTACGCGCATTCTTCGCCTACACACTCGGTAAACCCCAACGCGCCCTCCGAATCCTCGCAACCGTCCACCTCGAAGGTCAAATCCCACCCTCACCCTCAGTCCTCACCGCTCCCTCGACCGACGCCGGCTCGCGCTTCATCCCCAGCACAACACTCAGCACCGCATCCACTACAACCTCGACCCTCACACCCGGCACAGGCTCCGCTCTCCAAACTATCCTATCCCGCACGGGCAGCATCGCAAGCAGCGTCGGCGCTCCAGGCGGTTCAGGCGTGAAACAACCGTTTTCGTGGGGCGCGATCGAGCATATCCGGACGAGATGTGTGGAGGGGATGGCTCATGAGCGGTTGATGGACGGGACGGCTGCTGCGTTGGCGTATGAGGCTGCGCTGCCGTTGATCGCTGGGTTTGTGCCGAGGCCGGGTGAGAAGGGTGTGTTTGAGGAGCGACGGGAGCTGTGGAGGTGGGTTGAGATGTTGTTGTATCGGGCGAGTGTGGTTAGTGCGACATATCAGTGAGTTTGTGTTTGGTTTGTCTGGGGAAGAGTACTGAAGGCTTGGGCGGGGTGATTCAGGAGCTCGGAGGATACAATGCGGTTGATGAAGGTGTATTGCGTTGTTGCGGCACATTGGCCTCCTAGTTTCCGACCTCATCATCGGGCTACGTTGTACACGCTCTATATCAGGACACTCTGTCTGACGGGTACGAGAGGAACTCCGACGTGGCGAGACGATGCCCGCCGTTCCGCCCTCGAGATGCGTGCTGTATTAGGATCGACGACAGTGTTCCCTCATGCGGGCGAGGTGAACCACAAGGTTCTTGACTTTGCGGATGGTTGTGTGGCGCTTTGGGAAGCTGGGGGCGAACGTGAAGATGATGCGGCTTGGGTTGTGGACGTGCGTATCTTTACAATTCCTTTCCTCGCGTCCTCCAAACTGATACGTTTGTTGTATAGACACTCTGGTGGGCGACCCGCCTGACATTCCACTCTCACCGCGTTCTTCGACACTTGTTCCGTCTACTGGTCGCTATCCCCGAACCCGATATCGAGGTTGCCAGACGCATCTTCCAGCTTTACGTTCGCCTCGTCCGTACAGCCAGACTTACTTCTGCCGGCGACGTCGATCTCCAACTGAAACGACGGCCCACAGACGAACCTGCCGAACACCCCGCTGAAATTGCTCAAACAATTGTCGCGGGCGATCCCGAGAACGAAGTATCTGGGCTACAAGACATCAATGGTAAAAGAAACGAGGAGAGTGCACGCGAGGTGGAGAAAATCAGACAAGGCGATATGGACGATGGACCTACATTCGTGGATGCGCTTGTACGTGGGGCGAGGATGTTGTGTCGGGTGGTGGAGGAGCGAGGGATTGATGATGCGTTGGGCGAGGCGCAGGAGGCGGTGAAACTTGCGCTGGAGATTGTCGATGCGGATTCGGACGAGTTGAAGGGAGACCGAGTGTTGAGGGCGAGGGTGTACAAGGCAGCTGGGATTGTGGAAGCACTGACTGCAGCCAATGGTGCGTACTACTATCTCTTTACTGCTGGAATTGATAAAACCCGAGTTGCAGAGCTTGACCCCACAACTCGACCCACACGTCAATCAACGGCACTTCGATACCTAACCGAATCAGCTACACTCGACCCGACAAGCGCGGATACGTTCTACCACCTTGCGTTTACTCAAGCCGAGGCGCGTGCAACTTCCGACGCAGTTCTAAGCGCACGACAGGCCGTCGAACTGGCGCCTCGCGACGTGCGCGGGTGGCACCTCCTTGGACTTTTGCTCACTGCGATGGAGGACTGGGCTGGTGCTAAAGTCGTCACCGAAATCGGGATCGCCAACGCTGAAGAAGTTAAGACCGAGACTCAAGAAGACGCAGGGGGTGGCCCGCCAGGGAGTGCGGTAGACGAGGGAGTCGTTGTGAAGGACTTTGGAGCTGGTGCAGGCCGTTCGTCTTCTCCCCAGGGCGTACCCACGGACGATCTCCACCCCATACACCACGCGCCGTCGATTGTCCCATCCAACGGTATCCTCCCGTACTCGCGTACACTCTACGTCCTCTTCACCCGGAAAGACCCCGACGCGAGTCCGTCGAGGTTGCGCGCATTTGCAGCCGCTACGCAGATCCGATTAACCGAGATGGCGATCGTAGAGAAGATCGAGGGGCCGGATGGAGCGGCAGGGATGTGGCCCGGAGTGTTTGCGTGGTATGCGGCGAATGCACCTAGTTCGGAGGCCGGTGTTGTTGGTGTTGGACCTGAGAGTGGAGCTGGCGGGACGGGGAGCATACGTGAGTTCAAGGCTGAATAGTGATGAGCGTATGTTGATGGACTTAGAGTAGGTACGGCCTCGATGGATCATGGAGACGATCCTAATGTGCCTCGCATGGAGTTTTCACCTGCCTCGCCGACGAATGATCACGATGAAAAGGACAGCGGAAAAGATAGAGACAAGGAGAAGAGTGGGAAGCATCTTGATTTGCATAAGAAGCTTTTGAGCAAGAGTCATGGACATGTGCGCGAGTTGTCGCGGAGGATTAATCCCAAGATGAGGAGAAGGACAAGTACTATGTCAAGGTCTGCTTCAGGTTAGTTCGGACATCTAGCTCTATTCAAGTTATGTACTAAAACAACTGCAGTTTCCGAGCCATATCAGGCTAGCTCGATCCACTCTCGACATCTACATCGACGCTCGTCACCCGCAACCTCTTCCTACTTCGAAGGAGAGTCCGATTTTGACCCGCTTAGTATGTCAGCCAGCACGACCTCCACTCGTACAGCAGGCACTAGTACTACAGCTTCTACCGTCCGAACTACTCGAACGACTCAAACGACCAATACCGCCGCCTCAGACAATACAGTCATCACACCCACCTCTACTGCCTCTAGTGCAGCGGCTATCGAGCGTCGGCTGCTTTCAGACATCTGGCTTGCCTCTGCAGCCACGTTCAGAAGATCGAGTCGACCCGCCGAGGCGCATGACGCGATCGCAGAAGCTGAATGGCTTGACGAAGCAAACCCGAACGTATGGGTCCAGTTTGGGCTTTATCTGAACCAAGGTGAACGCGCAATCGAGGCGTTGAATAAAGCGCTCGCGATCGAACCTGAACATGTACCCGCAATCGTCTATCTCGCCCAGATATTCCTCAACCAAAACGCGAATATGAACACCAACCCTGGCGAGGGCGAAGCGAGCGCTAAAGGAACCGACATGGCTGTAGGGATGTTGAACCAGGTGACGCAAGGCGCTGGATGGGATTCGGCTGAAGCGTGGTATTTGCTTGGGCGGGCGTGTGGACTGCAAGGTCGACGAGAGAGGCAGCGGGCGTGTTTAGCGCATGCGCTGAGGCTGGAAGAGGGCAAGGCGGTTAGGAGCGTACGCGCTGTATTGCCCAGGTGTTTGTGAGGGTATGTGGTTACATGGAGTATGTGTGCTTTTGGATAGTTATTTTGCAATAGAATATCCAGGTTGAGGATCAGAGCGTCATAGGCTGAGAGCGGAAGTGCAATTTAGATTAATACTCCCGTCGACTGCTCCCGGCCGCAGTAATGTGATATCGGCCGGAATTGGCGGGTCAAGGGAGAGTTTGTAGGGGTATATGCACTCCAAGAATGCCCAAATTCGCCTGCTTGTGACATAACGATTGGCTTGGCTGCCCCGGTCCAGAAGCGAACCGACGCCCGGTGCCCAGAATTTGACCACACGCATGATTGCCCCTGGTGACCAATCAGGGGCCCCACGCGCTCCCCAGTGAGGGCCCTGATTCTGTCAGGATTTCTCCACGCTGATTGGACTCGGATGTGGGGAAGCTCAATTACCGAGGGCCGGATGGCTTGGCGCTGCTCGTATGACCATTATGTACACAATTTAAATGACTTCGCCAGGCTTAAAATGAGCGCTGGCTTCTACTTCGATTCTATAGCCCACGTCCATCAGCCATGGCCTCTCACCCCGAGGACGAAAAGTTCAACGAGCTCAAGCAGGTCGAGTACCATGGCGAGGTTGTCAGCGACGACAATGAGGGGTTTGATCCTGCTCGCGAGCGCCGGTTAATGTTAGTTTCTGCCCAGCACTTTCGCTTCAATATTTTAACTGATAATCTTCTTTAAGTAAACGCATTGATTTCCGACTTATGCCTATTCTTTGCGTCCTGTACGCGCTCTCGCTCATTGATCGAGTCAACCTGGGTAGCGCACGCGTTGAAGGACTTGGTGTAACTCTCAAGTTCGAAGGCTACAAGAACAACAAATACTCTATCGCATTGCTCGTGTTCTTCATCGGCTACTTCTTGTTCGAGTTACCCTCGACACTCGCCCTCCGACGTCTGCGTCCTCGCAACTTCCTGACGATAATCATCGTGCTCTGGGGTGCCACAACTCTCGGCATGGGTTTTGTCAAGAGCTGGAAGACGCTCGCAGTCTGCCGAGCGTTCCTCGGCATGCTCGAGGCAGGGTTCTTCCCAGCTTGCGTATACCTTATCTCCTGCTGGTACAAACGTTATGAGGTGCAACGTCGACTTTCAGTCTTTTACATGTCGAGTGGTGCGTATCAACGCCCTATGCCATATAAGAGCACGCCTAAAACATTGTTTTCATAGTGTTGGCATCTGGTTTCGCCTCGATCTTGGCTTATGGCCTTGCTCGGATGAATGGTCTTGGCGGCCTCCAAGGCTGGCGCTGGATCTTCATCATGCTTGGCATCATCACGATCATCGCGGGTGCTATTGGCTGGCTTCTAATCGTTGATTTCCCCGATCACGCCAAATTCCTGACCGAGGAAGAGAGAAGACATGGTGAGTTTCAGCCTCACGCGCCCCCAGTTATTGTATGCTAAAATTATATCCGAAGTGATTCGTCGACTAGACCGTGACCGTGGTGACGGCGAGCACGATGCACTTGCGACGAAAAAAGTGCTCACTCATCTTTCGGACTGGAAGATCTGGGCTCTGTCTGTTGCGTTCGCGTGCTCGACGATGCCTGCATACTCGTTGGCGTATTTCATGTAAGTCGAAGAATGATTTAGGCTAATCCTTTGCTTGCTAACGAGCAATAATGCGTATTTCAGCCCTATCATCTTGCGTGGTCTTGGCTTCTCCGTCGCTCTATCCAACATCCTCGTCGCACCTCCTTACATCGTTGCCGTGCTGCTCGCGCTCACGACATCTTGGGTGCGTTCGTCCCCACTATATTTCCACATTCGTACTGAAGTTTCTTGTTCACCCAGTGGTCTGACAAAATCCGCCTCCGCACACCATTCATCATCGCCCACTCCCTCATCGCCATCGCCGGGTTCACAATAGTCCTACATGCCCCCAAAAACGGGGTCAAGCTTTTCGGCACTTTCTTAGCTGTCGCAGGCACTCAACCACAGATGCCGTTTGTGATTGGATTGCTTCAGAACAAGTAAGCTCACACAATATATTCGTTTCAGACCGGTCCTGACAGATAGGAAATTTCTAGCATTGTGAGCAGCTCTAAACGCGCAGTCGCATCAGGCGTCCAAGTCGCATTTGGCGCGATTGGAGGAATTGCAGCTTCGACTGTATAGTGAGTTTTCCTCAACTATGATTACCTACATGCAGACTCATCACTCTTTCAAAACCTCAGCCAAGAAAAGGACGCACCGCACTACGTCAACGGCCTCCGCGCGACAATAGCTTTCCACTCAGGTCTTATCGCTACTGTATGCGCTGTCGCCTATGCGTTCCATTTGAGAAATAAGCAGCTCGATCGTGAGGCGGCGCAGAGGAGTCAGACGGAGCTGGACGCGATGAGCGAGAAGGAGCGGGCGCTGGCTGTGTGGAGGCATACTGTCTAAGTTTTTGAATGTTTTGGGTTTTGGTTGTGTGTTTTTTATGATGTCTTGAATGAAGGTGTATGATAGTGTGATGTGGTACGAAAGTAACGAATTGGTGAATGTCGGTCTGTGTGGCTGTATATCCTGTCGATAACCAGTGCTGACCCGCCGAGAACTGAATCAAGGCGTATCTCTGGTTCAAATTAAGCGTCGGCCATAAGATTAGGAATTAATAACTCTCCGAGTCTTGGCTTCACACGACCTAGTACAACCGCCTCGCTTTACTATGAGTAGTAGTAGGCCGGGCTCCCGATCACCGTGCACTATAAGTGACCGCGCATACAAGCACGTTGGCTCGCTGAGATAGAGCCTGGTCTCTAGAATTCTGAAGTAGGTAGACTCTTCTCCTGACCATATAATTCTTGAGCTCATGCTGGCTTTGAATTTTTCTTTCAAAGGCCTATTGACTGATACTTGAATCGAGATATTGGTTTCAGCTACGCGGTTAAGACTAGTAGGCGAACCCGATAGACACCAATGTAATGGATGCCCCCTCGCCTTTAATCACAGAACCAAACCCTGGATTTGAACTTATAATGCATGGAGCGTGTATATAAGTAGATATCTAAATACATCAGGATCCTACCAGCTTGGGTTAAAGTTAGGTTTACAGAGTTGGCAACGCGTATGTGTACCATAAGCGGGCTCTTGTACTCATTGAGTCAGCCAAAGAGTACCCGAAATAATGCTCTAGGTCCAAACATTATTACAGCATCGACAATGCGGCTGAAATCCAGTCGATTTGTTTCGGATGAAGACCCTGCATAGTCGAAATGCTGTAGAGAGATTACGTCTTTCAGTTGAGTCCTTGGTATGGCTGCTGCGTATGCTCGACGCTCAAGCCGCGTTCGGGTCTTTTGTTCGTACGCATAAGCAAAGCCGATCAAACTTGGCTCACTGTATGCGGTGCCCAAGAACGCAAGACCGAACGGTGCACCCTTGTAAACCAGGTTAGCATGCATCTATCTATGCGTTCATAACCAGTGTGGACTCACTGGCGCTGGGTAAACTGTGTTCGAACCGGCACTTATAGGAGTTGCCTTAGTATCGTTAGGGAAGAAACCGAGGGGAACTAGTTCGGGGTTGTGATATTGCTCCTAAACAACGAAGTAAATCATTCACCTGTAACAATGGGATACCCAGCGGCTGCGGCAGGACATGCTGTCCACCCTTAGCAAAATTACATGAGTCAAAGGGATTTTTTCAAAGATGCTAGGTATTATACCGTTACTTGGGAGCACGATTGCATCCAGCTGGTAAGTTCTCAGCGCGGCATCAATCCCCCTGGTCCGACCTCTATCGTAGTTCGCTTGGAGAGCGGCATAGTATGTAGCGTTATAACCAGCCGTAGATTGCGATACAACGAGTCTATAGCACTTGGCGTAAAACAACCAGATCCACGCGCGGGATACTGTAGAACTCACATCGACTGGTCTTCGTATCCTTTAGGCTCTTCTAAGTCTTCGTGAGCGTCATTGTATGCAATGAGCTTCGCGAGTGTGGATGCTTCGCTCGGAATCAACCTGAGACTTCCAAAATACCTGTTGACCTCGATCTATGCGCCTACAAGCTCAGTAATCCCTTCTTGGCCATAAGGAGTCAAAATATACCTTAAAATCGACACTTGCGATAAACGCTTCATCTTTTTTGGCGCTGAAAACCTCGTGCGCACTGGGCAAGTCTGCCGGGTCGACGATAACGCCACCCAACGAGCGAATAGTCTCCAGCGACTTGTTGAACACAACGTTGATATAAGGGTCATTCCCCGTGAGTCTATCCTCCATGAACACTGCGCGGGGCACACCAAATCGTTTGCCCTTGATTGCATTGACGTCCAAATATTTCGTGTAATCAGGGATCACGGACGGAGCGGTCGACGTGTAGTTGTCTTTGTTGTCGCGCCCAGCGATAATACTTAGTATCACAGCACCATCCTCGACACTCCTAGTCATAGGACCAACAGTATCTTCGTGCGAAGTGAGGGGTATTACTAAACGATTGGAATTGAGTACTAAATCAAGTACAAAACTAGTAAATTTCATACCTCCCGACCGTGAAGTAAGCCCAAGAGTCGGCTTAATCCCTACCACGTTATTGTGACTCGAAGGTCCAATAATGCTTTCGTCTGACTCTGTGCCTAAAGAGCCTGCTGCCAACCCTACTGCTGTAGCTACACCACTGCCAGATGAAGAGCCACGGGGGTCTGCGCCTGGATAATAAGGACTCGTACATTGGCCACCGCGACCAGACCACCCAGGTGTTATATTTCCGCGGAAGCCCGCCCATTCAGACTATAGCCGTGCTGGTGTTTAACGAAAACAGTTCAAAACTGAGTTGAAATCCCTTACCATGTTTGCCTTCCCCAACAAGATTGCCCCAGCCCTCCTCAACTTAGCAGCAACGGTGGCATCGCCGGGAACGATCGACTTCAGCAACGCATAGCTTCCAGCAGTTGTATTCATTCCTATCCAGAATAAATGCATCAGGCTCACGCAGGGAGCTGATCACCAGCAAGTGTCCCACCTTCACATGTCAGTGTGGCAATATTATCCTTCAGCAAGATCGGAATGCCATGTAGCGGCGAACGCTTGCCGGATTTCTTGCGCTCATCATCGAGGGAAGCAGCTTGTTTCAGCGCCGACGGGTTCGTTTCGATCACCGCACGGAGCTTAGCGCCTCTAAAGTTGACTTCGTCGATACGGGCCAAATAGGCCTACTCGATTTGTCAGAGTGGATGCTATGAATGAAAGTACATAAACAGTACCTACTCTGACGAGATCAACACTCGTAAAGTGATTCTTCTCCAATCCAGCTTGCAGCTCCAGAATTGATGCCTCATACAAATCCGGATAACTGGCCAGAGATTGAAGCGCAATAGATAGTGCACTTGGAAGTAAAATAAACAACCGAATGCACCCCCGTTCTAGCCGCATCTTGAGATTGGGGATTCAGGTGACTGGGAGAGGTAGAAAGCGAGGACACTACACGGAGGTAAGTGTTGAACAAAGCACGAGGCAGTCCAGTAGGGGTAGACAGAGTAGCGCATTCTGGCTCGATTCTGGTGATCTGATGCTTGTCGCAGCTCCCGACCAATTTCCGGGTTAAGAGGCACGTCGGGCTGGAGCCAAACTGGCCCGAACATGCGTCATTCTCGGCTCTTGCTACAGTCATTCTCGTCATAGGCAAACAAGGCTGTAAACTCGTGTGGAGCCTTTTTAGTTCAGCGGGGTTGTTGCGAATTCAAAAACGGTTTTCCCTGATGGGCGCTAGCCCAGATTTTTTTAAAACGTCGCTCAGTAAACGGCGCATATCTCGACGACGAGAGAACTATGCGAGACGACAAACACACCGGCGCGATCGGGCAAAAATGGCGCACCAGACGGCACCTTTTATACGAGAAATTTGAGCCACACGAGCCAAGAAACGCATATACCTTGGTGTAATGCGCACCTACGGCTACAGAAAAGGT
>WSTH01001178.1:0-14222 GCA_019616345.1 Ceratobasidium sp. 395
TACTCCTGCATGTTGTCCGACGTAAGCATGGACGCCGTGTCGCCTCCCTGAGACGAGGACGCAGACGCGAGTCTGCATTTCAATTTCCACCGCTCCGCCGTATAAGTAGCCGCAGCGCAAGCATCGATCCCATAGCGCTGTACTACAGTCTCTATCGCTATATCACAACAAGCTCTCTGTTATGTCTGCTTCTACTGTCTCCAAGGTACGTCCGAGTCTCGGCTGTATGCGCGTCAGCGAGGGCACGGTCTCATGGAGTGTGTCGTCCCTCAGCCCGTACCCGTTTACGGTCCCGCCAAGTGAGTCGCAGATTAGCTCAGAGCATGGCGATCTTCTACTCACGGGTACATGCAGGACGCTGCAAGCTCTACGCGCCGTCGAGCGCCTCGGCGGTTCTGCCGGGTATCTGAAGCACATCAGCGGGCAGGACAAGCCTAAGGCGGTCCCAAAGCTCCCTGTGCGCGAAGACTCCACAGTTGAAGTGGTCACCCTCGAATTTGTTGCTGCCTTATTCTGGAGCTGGGCCAATGTTAGCACATCCTCGGGTCACTCGACTAAGCTTGAGGCTTGGGGGTTCGCGGTTATCGACAACAGGGATGAGCTGAGTGGATCGCTGACGTTGAATACGACCTGGGACGACATGCTCAATGGACCAATGGACTTCGTGTGCAGCCAGGACTGTTCTGCGATGACAATCATATTCTCCCGGAATGGTACCAGTCTCGCGCAGATCACCACCGTCGGCATAGTGCAAGGCTCAGGTAGTTTTACGGGCACATGTACATGGAGGTAAGAACCCATTACCGGCCGAGGACGTGCTGGAGCTTACTAATGGCCTCGGTTCATTCTACAGCTGAGCACCTGTGCTGAACGAACGCTTGGGGGAAGAATGAGATTTTTCAATCACAATCTACATTCTTGAGAACGCTGGCCGCTGATTTTGTGTGATCTCTTGTGGTATAGTTTGGGCCGTTATGGCAAGGTTTATCCTAAATCAAATGTGGCCCCGTCGTGCGTCCGGTGCAGTTTTGAGGTGACCAAGCGCTATGCGCTGGGTCTGTTCCACCCACCAAACTCAGTGCTTATGGCCCAGGATAGCAGCTTATGTGGTCCAGTGTAAATGATGCGCATATATTATAGATGCCCATAAGTCGTGGCTGTCGGCGCTTACGTCAGTAAAAAACCCTTGGGAAACCTAGCCTAACCTTGGTAAACTCCCTGGATTAGTCTGGGGGTGTCTAATCCGGCCTAATTTAGACCGTGTTGAGCGGCCAGGCCGTGGTTGAGTTGTGTTGCCACTAAAAGGGAGCGTTTAAGTGAATTAGTCCCACATTTGGCGGGTTGTTGACAGGAGAGAACTAATAAGGGTTTGAATTAGTTCGCCGGCGTGTCACGGCGACTAGATTAGTTTCATGAAAACTAAACGTGTGGGTTGTTTAGCTTCTTGAAACCTATACTCAGGAGATTAGTTCGGGGTCCAACTAATCTTCCCCACAATTAGGCAAAGGAGGTCTGGTTAGTACCGAAGAAACTCGCAGTGCCCGATTAGTCGTGAGCCGACTAAATTAGTTGAGTCTGTGCTAATCAGCGCCAATTAGTTCTGATTAGTTCGCTTTAGTATTCGGCCTTTGCCCTCTACCGACGTGTGAGCACCCGTGCCAGGCTTGTTGAGGGCAGGCTCCCCGCTCTCGACTTGGCGCATGTAACGCCTTAGCTGGCGCTTACGGGCTCTTGGCGGCACGTGCTTCGTTGTTCGGAAGTTCACGTGCCGCCCCCCTTCAACTCCCTCCCACCACTTCCCTTCCACCACCACCCCTCACCGCTTCCCCCGACGCTTCGCAGGCTTGCCTCCGCCGCTCGCCATGATTGTCTCTGTTACCGCTAGCTCTGGCTTCATAATGGCTGATCGCTTTGGTACGCAGTAGCAAACCGTAGTGGCTACTCTGCCATTGTTATAACAGAACCACAGCCCACGGCCCCCTCAAACATTTGGCGTCGCACACGTGAGTTGCTAATTAAGCTTACCACCCAACGCTTGGCGCCGTGCTTACTCCTCTTTAACAGGAACCTTGGTTGCGATGGCACAATGACTGGCACCAAAGAGCCAGTTAGCTGAAGATCCCATTCTCGGTGCGCCCCTGCGAGCGCCGGATCTCTATTACTGATAGTGATCTAGTTATGCACAACGGCGGAAAGGTGGTACTCGGTAGTGATGAACACGCCATGAGCGCTGCCACCTAGCTCGACGGGCGGTGGGTTACCCCGTTGACAGCGAGGAGCCTCATTTTGTTTCATATTCTACGATCTCGCTATTTTCCCTGATGTTACATACTCCTAATTATGAACTAATACTATTACTTTGCCTAACCTCACGTGTGATGCGATGCACCCATAAATGTGTCCTACACTGATGATAGCAAACTAATCTGGGTCGATAATAGCAACTAAATACGCCTAATGAACTAATTGTGAACTAATCGCTCCTATTTTATTCCTCATTAGCACTCATAGTAGCTCGACCACGACTAATCTGCTACTAAACGGCCAAGATTAGTTCGCCCATGAGCTAATCCACCAACTAATCCACCCCCGCTTAGTCTCCGATTAGCCCAGTTTAGTTGGCAAAGAACTAAACGCTGTCAGCCCGAAACGCCAGAACTAATCTAATTGAGGGTCCACTAAAGCGCCATCAGATTAGTTGACACTCTCCCCGCGGGGCTAATGAACTAATCCGGCGAGTTTAGCTCATTTCATTTTAGGTGATGCTAAGTGGTACGCCAACTCTCGGTCCGAGTTGAGGCCCAGTTGAGGTACCAGTTGAGCCCTAGTTTTGCGTTGCCTGGATCCGACGCCCCCTATCAAGTCGGACCCTAACTGCCAACGTCCTCCAGAGGGCTTGGAGGATTCCATACTAGTGGGGGGGGGTCAGCTTTTGGAGGCCAAAAGCGATGGTAAAATTTTGTATTTTCGATTAGCTGAAGTAATAAAAGTTGTTCAGAGACATCGAAAATGGTCGTGCGTACCTTTTCCCGAGCGAAAAGCGATGGTTTTCGGGTGAGTAAATGTGACGCGCGAGGGGACGATTTTACTAGGGAACCGGCAATTTGCAATCCATCAAACGTTAAGCGCCGTGGCGCACTCGACGCGCGCAACGTCCATTCGCGCTCCCAGCTCTCTAGATTCACTCTAATACGGTCTATATTTTATTCATATCGTATTATAAACTATTCTTCATACTATATACGTAAAAAAACAACTGTCTGGCAACGATTTTGGGACCCGCTCCTCCGTCAGGAAAAACCTCCCCTTTCATTAAAATCTGGGGTTTCAATTTACCTGAATTTAGGCCATTTAGCAAATTTAGCTAACTTTAGCTAAATTGACCTAAATTCCATAAATCTGGTGCCAGAAGCCACCAGACATGCCCTAAGCCCTCCCAGCATACACTAGTAGGACAAAAAAGTGCCCTGAGACAGATCTGGCAGAATTGGAAATTCCTAAATCCAGGGTAAATTCAGCTAAATTTGCCTAAATTGAGGACCCCCCCAGGCAAATTTAGGTAAATTTGGCTGCACGAAAAGGGGGGGGTCGTTAAAGTTCTAAATCCCTAAATTTAGCTAAATTTTACTTAGTTTGGCTGAAACTGAACACCCCATTTTTCCTGATGTCCTCCTGCCTCCCCGGAGGACTTGGACACCCAGGAGCTCCGGCGCCGCATTGTGGAGAGAACATACGAAAAAACTGGAAAGAATCCGCACGAATGGCAAATTCTGGCTACTTTGGATCGATTGGCTGGGAAGGATACATTAATAATTGCGGCGACCGGCGCTGGAAAGTCGCTCACCTTTCCGATGACTTCGCTCATGGTGGAAAAGTCGATAACCTGGGTACTAGCGCCTCTAAACGTCATACAGGAGCAGCAACAGACTGTATTTAGTGATTGGCAAGTACCTACAATATGTATTAATCAAAATACTCGCTTGGAAGCTGAGAAAGCGGTGAGTGATCATTCCGCGCATACATTCTCGTGTACTCACCACAACGCCCAGAAAATACTTCGGGGCAAGTACAAGATCGTTGTCTCGTCGCCGGAAGCGTTTCTTGACAGTAACAAGCTTTGAAAAGTTGTTATGGCGAAAGAACTAAGCGAATACCAGCACTACGTGATAGTGGACGAGGCTCATGTTATCAAGATGTGGGGGCCAGAATTCCGCAAGGCGTACGCACGCATTGGAGCACTACAATCGATCCTGTACAACGCCGCGTTCTCTGCGGTGACGGCTACGGCGACAGTGGAAGTAAAAGCAGCGATTATTGAGTGTCTTCACCTTGGCGCTCGGAGACCGTTGGAGATTCAAAACCTAGGAAATTATCGAAAAAATATTTGTTACAAAGTTCATGTCATGGACGGAGGATTAAAATCTTACCATGAGCTCTTCAAGTTCGTTGTACCGGTCGGTACTGGACGCCAGGTCCTGATCTTCGTGGACGACGTCAAGCAAACGCACGCAGTTGCCTATGCACTACGGAAACACTTAGGTCTAAAAGGAAAGTCAGCATACCGGATCCGCCCGTACCACGCAAACCTATCGGAAAACGCAAAAAGGAAGGCAATTCTGGCGTTCAAGGCGGGTGAATGCGATTATTTGGCCGCAACCGAGGCACTTACCATGGTACGTCGTTATTATCACCTTTATGCGTGGGCTAATGTCGTCTAGGGTGCTGATTTTGATGGAGTTGAGCGAATGCTCCAGTTGGGAGCCCCGTCGTCGATGTGCACGCATGGCCAGCGCTCGGGGCGTATTGGACGAAACTCGGACGCAAAGGCGCGCTCTGTGATGATGATCACACAGAATCAGCTCGTACTGGCTCAGAAAATCGTCAAGGGCAACAAGAATATCGTACCTGAGGACTTGGTCAAGCCAAAACGAGAGGACAATGATCTTGGGGAGCCTGGCGCCGAGGATGGCGCCCTGGAGGACGAAGATCGATTGGCCGAGCAAGGCCAAACGTCAGGCAATGCCAAAACGAAGTCAGTACAGAAGAAAGGCCACTCACGTAGTCGGGTTATGGACACTGCGGTCGCCGAGTTCATTACGACGACTGTATGCCGGTAGCCGCCATGGATCGTGCTTTCGACAACCCCTCGCATGAATCATGCTATGAGAACGGAAACTGCGACTTGTGCGTTGCGTGGCAGGCTAGAGATGAGGCAGAAGAGATCGTAGAGGATCATGTTGATGTCCATGCTCGTGAGCGTGCGATTAAACGAGAAGAGGACGAGCTACAAATTATATTCGAGACTGGGCAACCTGAGGAGCTCAAGACCACAAAAACTAGCTCAAATCGTCGCCCAACCGAGGAGACAAAAAGGATACGAACTCACCTGTTGGAGTGGCGTGCCCGCAAGCTCTTGGACGAATCCCAGACCCATTGGATCAGTCTCGAGGATATTGCGACCGACAAAGCCTTGGAAGCGATTGCAAAATCAGCCTCAATTGACGATGTTGCATCGCTGGATCATTTGGTGCCGCTTTGGCCGCAACGGAAGCGGTGGGGGGAGGAGGTGGTGTCGTTGGTAAAGGATCTACTGCGTCGACTAGAGGAAGAAAGTCGATTGGAGCAAGAGAGGGTAGCAGCAGCAGCGTTGGAGCAAAAACAAGCAAGAAAACTAGCCAAGCGAGTCGAAAAGCAAGCCCAGAAAACTGCTAGTGAGGCGATTCAAAGGATGGAGGCGGAGTCAAGAGAGGAGGGGGCCAGGCTTGGGAAACGGAGAGCAACAGAGGTGGCTAGGCGGGTCGAATCGACGAGCGGATTACAACAAAACAACACACCTCGTAGCGAGCCAGTTTATCCCCCTCCAGTTACCAACACTCCCACCACTTCAGAGCCTAGTCGGGTTGTAGGAACCTCGTCGGCAAAAGTTTTTGTCCAACCCAATCGTCGCCCCAGAGTGGTTTACAACACACCTCCGCAGGCAGGGCCTTCGACTCAGGCAGGACCTTCGATGCAGGCTGGACCTTCAACACAGCCGGTCCAGCACCCAATTACGACCCCTCAGCAACACTACACACCCACCCCACCAAGTCCTTATGCCTATCCTGGCCATTACCTGCCACCCAACCCCCAGTTCCATCACCCAGTGCCCCAAGGCATGTGGCCACCTCCAAATGCGACGCCTCCTTTGTACTATGGATACCCAGGCCCCTACCCAACACCAAACTCACAGCCTCCAGTCGCTTGGGGGTATCCACCGGCAGCCTCATCTGCAAAAATCACTTTTGATATTTAGCGCTATGTATCTGATATATAGCAGAATATCCCTAAATGCTAACCCCCCAAATTTATATCTGCTATAGAGCGCTATATAGCAGATACTATAGCAGTTATATACTACGCCTGGCTATATATATAGCTGCTGATGTAGCTGCTATATAGCAGCTATATATCTACTATATGTCTGCTTCACAACATATTCAGATCTATGTAGCTGCTATATAGCAGCTACATAGCCTCTATACACTCTACATAGCCGCTAAATAGTAGCTACACAGATGTTCTGTAGCTGCTATATAGCAGCTATATAGCTGATACATGTGCATACAAGCTGCTATCTATCTGCTATGTACTAAGTATATGCGCCCCCAGGGCTGCTCTATATCTGCTACATAGCAGATATATGTTAACTTAGGTCTGCTATACAGCAGCCATGACTCTGCCATAACCTGGAAATGAATCTAGAGATACCAGGCATTCGTTCGCTCAAAACTGCTCAAAATCATTTGATATGCGCTCAAAGCGGCGCATATATGCACCGCAAATCAAAGAAAACGCTCAGAAATGGTATAATTGCCATTGTATAATCGATATGAACAGATATGGATGTAACGGCAGCATGGAGAGCGAATTACGAGCAAGACAGCACTATAGAAAGCACATCAATGTGAGGCATAAAGGTACGCAAAACAATATACACTAAACGCAGTCAAGAATCGAGCTACGAGTTCAGAACACTAGGTGCATATCTGTATGAAAAGTGAGAGAACATATGGGCGAAATGTGAATCTAGGAGCAGTGGTGCATATCAATCACAAGAACAATCGTGTATACCGAGTTATTGTGTGGGTATGAAATCAAACTTAAATCCTAAACATCAACAAAAAAGTGAGCCAGACACGGTTACGAACGGCACGATTGTCAAAGACACAAGCGGGGCCGAGTGGTATAAGTACACACCTCACATCCCAAGCAAACACTGCGGATGTCTGAATACGTCACTGGTTTAATCATCTCCAAGCTCATCTCGGTCCAAATCACCCATTTCCACATCATCATTGTCACCCCGAACGCCCGAGCCAAAGTTCTGGTTATTGCCAGCATAACGACTAATATATGGCTCGGTTCTATCGGGTGACCAGTCGCGCTCTGGCTCGGGCGATGGGTCGCGTATATCGTCTTTTGGCCCGAGCGCATCCCTACGAAGTATATAATCAATCTAAGAACAAGTCAGACATACGGATCACTCACATGCAGTGATCATAAATGATGTTTTGAACACTGAACATCGAGTTCGGCTTGTTTTCCTGTGTCGAGATCATGAACCGAAGTGCTCGTCGGAATGCAGACGTTTGCACTCCGACACTCAAGTCGTCCCTCTGGAAGTGGCCATTCCGGTACGAAAATGCAACAAAATGTATCTGTTGGGCAAATTTTTACTGTCATAACTCGCAGCACTTGGTCGTGAATCGGACTTACTAGGGCACAAACATACGCTATAAATGGTGGAGGCATGGTGTCAAAGTACTCGGAATATTTTGCACCGATGGACGATAGACTGTCAAATGCGACGAGCTGACAGGCGTACTTGAGTAAGACGTTTTCAAACGGTCCACGCTTATTTGGTATGTTCTACAGGTTAAACAAGTTAGCACTTGGTGATCACATCATGTAAAATATACCTTATAATGATAATTGCATGGCAACAGCTTCTCGCTCATTTTCTGGTTGCGCTCAGATGGCTCGATTGTGAATTTAAAGAACCGCTCAACAAGGGTCACCACGGCCTTGCTCGCCAGAGTACGGTGCGTAGTTATCATCATATTCACCTATGCAATCCAAGCGATCAGCTTGTGACAATTGGACAATAAATGATCAATCTTACGGATTGGAGGTGTCTAGGACTGAACGGGATGTCCATATCATGCTCCTTGCACGCTTTTTTCAAGCTTTCCATCACGATAGTTTGCCGGGATACACGACGTGGCCAGTCCGCTGGCCAGTTTGGGTACTTCGAGTCCACGACTTGCTCCGAATTGTCGTCATAAGTCCCGTTCGCAATTATGTGTGCCCGCGCGATCCTTACCATAGTGGTTATCAGGGCCTGCTGGTCTTTGGGGAAGGTATTGATGTATGCTTTCCCACCACCTGTCTTCTGTATTTTCGTGGTAAGAACCATATGTATTGAAAATATGTACCATACTTACCCGCTTCTTGGTTAATCCGTCATCGTCCACCTCCTCGTCTTCCGGCTCATCTAACTCATCCTCGTCCTCCGCAGCCTGAGGGGCATTGCGGTTCAGATTCTGTGGGGCTGACTGGGGGTCCTCAATGGGTGCTATGAATTTAAATAGAAAGAAAGTGTCAGCAGCGTGATAACAACGATCAGACTTTGAGCTTACCGAGCTGGCGAGAAGGGCCGTGGGTTTTTGGCTGCATGGGCCCAGCTGTGGGTGCTACAGCAGCTTGCCTTCCGCAACCAGAGGTCGCCTGGGTAGCGGGCGGTGCGATGCGCTGAGTAACTTGAGTTTTTGGCGCCGTGTGAAGTTGGGTACCGGAGGGGTGAGAATTCGTGGGTTTAGCGTTGGGACGTGCAGGAGTGGATGAGGATTTAGAGTTATGGGATCCGTTGGACTTCGTACCCATACCGCCGGAGTTGCGAGTTGCGCTAGATGCTGAGTTTGCGGCCGCGCGAGAGAAGTTTGGATGAGCCAGCTGCTGTCCGTCGATTAGGGTTGTGCTGTCCGTACGACTGAGAGGGTGAGCGCCCGATCCACCAGTTGAGCCGATTTTGAGTCCGGATTGAGTTTGCGACGCTCCGACGGCTCCGCGACGACTTTTACGAGGGGTTTCGTCTTGCTCAGCCCCTCTCTTTGTAGCGCCGGATGCGCGCTGTTGGGTTGATGTTTTATCTAACGACGCACATTATAAGCGTGAGAAACGTGATGGGGATGAATAAGTACTCACTCTTCGGCGCATGCTTAGGTTTGATAATATAATCGTTCTCGTCAATTGTAATCTGAGAATAAGTTAGCACAGCGGTGAGAGAAAAGAGGTACAAACATACCCCAGTATATCCGGTTTGTCCCAGCAGATCTTCGTCGCCGTCTTCATCTTGATGATTGGTCTCATTCGCTGCTTTCTGCTTGCCCTTGTTGGTTAGGTGTGGCGTGTAACCAACGTTAGCCAACTCCTCTGCTGCCGCTTCGGGATCTGCGTATATCTCCTCCAGATCGGCAATATCCATCTTGCCAGACTGAACCGCGGGACGCACATCAATGCCATCCCGTTTTGCAATAAACGGAACGAGGTACTCGATCCGGGCCCTATCGTAGGCGGGCTGGTCTATGTCATCATCTGGAGAATAATTCGTAAGCTTTCCTTTAACCACACATAGTTTACTTACCGCCTGTGCAGATCGGTGGGATGAACTTCCCAAGTGCCTCGCGCTCTGGCGAATCATCGCCAGCGAGCAGATCAGCCTCAATCTCAGCTGCCGCGCTTGCTTTGGCATCTTTGTTGGCTATTTTTGTGCGTTTTTCTACGAGCTCGTTGACTGTTCGATAAGTCAGCGATGTTGAGTTGACAATTAGAAAAGACAACTTACCCGCATCAAACGGCTTTCGCGGAACACCGGCGTTGGGGCGCCGCGAGTGTGAGGCGCCGAGGCTGTCGGGGTCAAACTCGGGGGGTGGCATCGAATAGTTTTGAAAAAGCAATGAAGGGGGGGTGGTGGAGAGTGCGGACTTCGAGATAATGTAAAGTCGAGAGGGGTGCTCACCTTAAATCCCCAGTCACGGAACCAGATGTTCCTGCAATGACGCCAGCTTGTCACCAAGCTTGGTTTCTTTGTTTCAAAGCCTAAAACGACCAGAGAAAAGAAGTTTATCAACATTGGTCGAGGCATATTCGATTCTTCCCCGATGCTTCTACGATGTTCAGAAGCACATCAGATCTTGGTTGTGTGATGATCAGAAGCATAACTTGATTATACATCCAGAATTACCAAACACGAGTGATGAACAAGCACGCATTTGTTGACAATTTGACCGCATTCGTGGACATCATGCGCGCATATGTTTTGCAGCAGCTCCAACTGAAGCGGTGGAGATCAGTGGCCACCCGGACAAGCGGTATTCATGTGAACTTACCTTCGTGTCTCAAAATACCCCGCTCAACCCTTCAGCTACAACTTCTGCCCGCCTCGTTCGTCCTGCCTCGTTCGTCCTGCCTCGCTTGTCCCGCCTCGCTTGTCCTGCCTCGCTTGTCCCGCCTTGCCCGTCCCATCTTGCTTGTCCGCCTCCTTCGTCGCCCTCCATGCCGCCGTCAATATGGCACCGTTGCCACTTTTGTCGTTGCACCTTTACGAGCGAACCTGGGCTGCAAAGGCATCTCCTTTTCAAGGACAAATGTCGCATACGCAACGAGAGGCGAATGGCTAGGATGGGGGAAAAGGCTCACGCAAACCCTGTCCCACCGACAGTTCAGCCCCAAACCTCGTTGCCCGTCAACCCGATGCCTACCGACGATACCCTCGCATTCACCGAAAACGCTACTTTGATAGATACTGTTGATCTAGAGCTTGCGCAGTCAGACGCCCCAAATAACGACGTAGTCGAAGAGGAACGCAAAATCAACACACCGGCGGACTCTGTTCCTCAACCAGGTGCGACTAACTTTCTCTATTTTGTGCGCGTGGCTAACGACGTTGCTCTAATTATCCGGTTAGCTCCTCAAAAACGACACGGATATGCGACGGTGGAAACCTACCTAGATGCCGCTCGAGTACTCAGATGGGAGAAGCCATGTGTCTTCAACATTTTAGACAACCCGCTGGAAGAGCCGAGCGCGTTTGAGACAGGGGAGTGGTTGTGCCAGTTGCCGATCAGCAACGCCGACCGAGATCAATATTTTTTGATCGAAAGAGTGAGTTCGACGGTTATGTTTTGGAGTTTCCTGACGATGTGTTTTAGCACAAAGAGGGTATTCTCTGGGAGAATACTACTCAGCTATACCGGTTGGTCGATGCGCTCCCCCATGGTCCCGGTCGGTCTCACAAAAACATGAAAGTATCGACTCCCGAGGGTTCGGAAATCTTGGATTTGTGGAAACGATCTAGTCTTGAATGCGTCAAAGCACTTATCGGTGATGCAAAGTTCGATGGAAGAATATGTTACGCACCGGAACAACACTTTCGAATAACTCCTGACGGACGCAAGATTCGAGTATATAGCGAGGCGTGTACTGGCAATTGGTGGTGGAGAATGCAGGTTAGTACCCCAAACCAACGGAATATGCACACACTAACAGTAAGCAGGATGCTTTGGGTGCTAATGCGACAATTGCACCAATCCTCCTAGCCACGGACAAACTCCAACTATCGCTCTTCAGCGGCGACAAGAAAGCCTGGCCGGTCTATATAACCATAATGAACATTGATAAAGAGATCTGGAAATCCACCAACGAGCGCGCAATGCTCCTCATTGGCTACATACCCGTCCCCGACCTTTTGTTTATTTCTAACCTCGAAGAGCGACGTCAGAAGAAATGGGACGTATATCATGCCGCACTCACCAAAATCCTCGCTCCGCTCAAGCAGGCGTCGGCCATCGGGATTGAGATGGTATGCGCTGATGGAGGGGTCCGACGGGTGTATCCCATTGTCGCAGGGCATATGGCTGATTTTGAGGAGCAGTGCCTCGCGCCCTGCACGCGTCAATCACGATGCCCGATATGCGACGTACCGGCAGAAACTCGAGGCGATGGCCAGGGGAATGCAAAAATACGGACAAGGCTACAAACCTTAGAGGCGCTGCGTCATGCTCGGCAAGGATACACGCTCACTCAACATAACTTGGGGTTACGACCTAACTGGCCGTACTGGGCGAAGCTCCCGTTTGCTACTGGCCATATGGGTTTTGTTCTGGATGTCCTACACCAGATCCATCAAGGCGTATTCAAAGATCACATGCTAGCTCGGTGGAGGAACTTACTTGGACATGGAACTATGGACACTCGGCTTATGGGAATGCCACGCTTCCCCGGGATCCGGCATTTTAAGGAAGGCATTTCGCGGTTTTTCACATTGCAATGGACAGGGACCGAGTCGAGGGAGGTGGCCAAAGTCTTCCTACCCATGGTGGCAGGGACCCAACTGACGAGAGCCGTTACTGCGGCTCGTTGCATTATGGATTTTGCGTATCGAGCACACCTTCCGCAGCTTGATGACGAGGATCTGGACGCCATGGAGTCAGATCTGGCCGAGTTCCATGATTCGAAGGACGTGTTCATATTAGAACATGTGTTAAACTCAGAACAGGGATGGAACGGCATACCGAAAATTCATATGCTGAGTCACTACGTGCTGCTCATTTGAGAGTATGGAGCAATCGACGGCTTCAGCACCGACATATCAGAACGGTTGCACATTGATTATGTCAAGATGCCTTACCGCGCGTCGAACAAAGTTGATCCTGTCGAACAAATGATCACATGGCTTCACCGACGAGAGGCATGGGCGTTACAACGGAAGCGCTTGGAGGATCGGGGTGTAATTGCAAAACAAGAACGACGGCCCCGGGCGACACGTGAGGATGAGGACGATCCAGAAGAACCCAAGGTGTTTGAAGACGAAAGCGATGAAGACGAGGATGAAAGTGGTGAGGACGAAATCGATAACACAAACACATCGACGATCAGAAATATCGACAAACAACGCCACCACCTCGACGTCGACTCCGAATTCCACCCAAACCCGACCATCTATCATGCGAAGCAACCAAGCAAACCTAGGGTTACTGGACACGATATTATGCTCACTCACCGAGCCCCCGGGTTTCTTGACGCCGTCAAAAGTTATGTTTCCAGTCTCCCTGGCGGCCAGGAACATGGGGAGCTACTTAACAAGGATTTTCGTTTTGGCGTCTGGACAAAATTCACCCTTACTCACGAACCTCTTCCCTTCGCTCCTCTGGTCGGTCCAAAAAAGGATCTTATACAAGCTCGACCCGCACGCATTAGCCAGCGCCTTGCTCGCCAGCGACCGAGCGTGTTCAATACCGTTCTGATCGAGCATGACCCGGAAGCGCAAGGAGCACAACGTAAGTCTTTTAGCCTAAGCGTTCTCGTCTGCCTCTAACTTGGCTCGATCTTAGGGTACTGCGCCGCGCGCGTACGCGTTATTTTCCGACTCCCAACCTTCTGCCACGAGCTCACGTCCGAACCGCTGGCCTACATTGAACTCTTCACACAATTCATGTCCCCAAGAATCACACCGCATCGCCTGTTCCAGACATCTTACCGTGTGCGCGATCTCAACCGTATCACTCGCATTGTCCCTCTCTCCAACATTCGGATGGCTTGCCATCTGGTACCGCAATACGCCGCGTTTAAACCACCATTCGCGATCACTTCGAATGCTGACTTGTTGTCGGTATGTTCAAAATTCTTCCTTAACCGGCATAGCAGCCACTTTTTCTGGTCACTCTCAGAGTACTGGCGGAGATTTAGAAGGGAATGATGTACAGGGTTATGGAATTCAAGCGGTGAGTCCCGCAGCAAATTTAGCAGACATGACATAGGACTGCCACTAACAGATATAGAAACTGTTGTTTCAACCATTTGCAGGCTTTTGGACACCCAAGCACTGCGTTCTTGATGCACGGAACATTGGTGGTTTTACCGCGAAGTAGGTAGTCTGAGGTACGCAATGACACACGTGGTCGTCTAGTTACAACGTTGGTATTGACTTCTTGCTGATCACAATGTTCATCGCTACCAATAGATTCATGTACTGTACTCGGATTCCGTTGGGCCTATAGTTTGATTATTGAGCATATTCAGTGTACATTGTTTTGTACGCGTGACATGATAGTACCCGGAATACCTAGTATTTGACCCAAAGTGCCCTGTATTTGACCCGAGGGGGGTAGTATTTCACCCGGGGG